>VIYQ01000033.1:0-47952 GCA_009928355.1 Chlorella sp. CH2018
GCATACCTGCGCTGCCGCCGCCGCTCCGCCAGCGCAGCCAGGCTGAAGGGCTCAGCCATCGCAGCCTCCCACTCCAGCTGCAGCCGCAGCAGCCAGTGCGAGCGCAGCACAGCAGGAGGCAGCTCTGCAGTCAGTGCCGGCAGCGCTGAAGCATCGGCCTCTGCCTTCACTGCACTGCTGCTTGGCACGCTGGCCGCGCCGCCCACCGGCCGAGTAGCAGCATCTGCCGGGCTAGCCAGCTCTGGCACGCCAGCCAGAAGTGCGGCATCTGCCTGCCTCGCCAGCTCAGCGCGCGCTGCCCCATCAGCCTCCGCAGCGTACGCAGCATGCACGTGGTCGGTCAGCAGCGCAGGGTGCACGCTGCCGCCGCCACTGCCGCCGCTGTCATCCGCTGCGCCGCTTGCCGCTCCGTCTGCTGCTGAGCCGCCTGCTGCCGAGCCGCCGTTGCTGCCTCCTTCCGCAGATGCCAGCTGCAGCGCGGCCTCCACCTCTGCCACTAAGTCCTGCATGTACTCCACGCTGAAGTGCGACTCGGCAGGCCACAACGGCTCAAAGGCGCTGCTCTCTGCACTGCGACGGTCCACACGGTCCTGCACGTTGGATGGGGACGGGGGTGACTACAATGTCAGGCTGGCTCACCTGTCTCATCGACTGCCCATTGAGTGGCGTGTTCATACGGCAGGTTGAGCACGTGCAGCCAACCAACATCATACCAACTGCTGCCGTCCATGTGTGCAGGCAACTGACGAGTCCGCACCTCAGACACAGCGCGCCGCTGCAGGTCGCGCAGCACCGGCAGCAGGCGCCACAACGCCTGGCAAGCAGTTGCATCGCTTGGCACCTCGCCCGCCCATGCCGCTGTGTCGGCCAGCTTGCCTGGGAGACAGCAGGAGGGCAGTAAGGCACACACAGCATGTCAGACTGGAGGGCAATCAAAGACGCCACTCAGTCTTGTAAACACTGCATGCGCTGATTGCACAAGCTTCCAACCACGCCCATGCCCTGCCCTCCCGCTCCCCTCATCCCCTCCCTCTCCCTGGCCCTCACCCGCCAGCACATCCAGCAGCTTCTCGGCGCTGCGCACCGCAACAATGTCCATGCTCCTGCGCTCAGGCGCAAGGGCGGCGTTCAGTCAGCATTAGCGCAGCCTCCTCGCAGCTCTGTGCCATGTGCTGCCTGAGTGCGGAATGCACAGAAAGCAGGGGCAGGAGCCCTCCAGCTCAAGCAGGCCAAGCAGGTGGTATGTATATGGTCGGTTGTGTGGCGCACCAGTGCATGTCCTCGTCCTCCAGCCGGTCCAGCCCAGCAAGCGCGGCAGCGGACTGGTCGCCCTGCAGCCGAACGACAATGCCGGCAATCAGAGGGAGCTCACAATGCCACCAGCTGAATCGCCAAGGCATGCTTGGCTTGCAAGCAGGGCATTGCAAATCTGCATTGGGTGCATGCCTGTGCTGGGCGGAGGGGGCGCACCTGAGCCTCGCACAGCCAGGGGTGCTCCCACCCCGCCTGCTTCTCTGCACGCGTGTGCGGCCTGTGCAAAGCAAAGGCATGTCCGGGTCAAGAAGCGCCCCCTGTAAGCACCCTCCCCTGTTTAAGCCCAGCTCACGCGGCAACTGCGCGCAGCAGAATCAGCTGTGCCCTCCTGACCGGCACAGCAGGTAATAGGGCATGCGCCAGAGCTAGATCTGCCTGCAGCCTACCAGGCACAGCACACATAAGGTGTGACAAGTGAAGCTACACCAAAACCAGAAGCTCACCGGCGCAGCAGGTAGGACGACATGACCCATGAGTCGGCTCCGTCCGGCGGCAGCGCCTCCTCGGGCAGCACCTTGAGGTCCTGGCAACAGCATGCAATGGGGTGCAGGGATGATAGAGTGAGCCAAGGGACGGCTGGTAGTGAGTGGGAGGCATCGAGGGCGGGGTTGTGTGACCTGGAAGGCGGAGCACGCTGTGCAAGTGTCCTCAGCACATAAGGGGCCGCTGCAACTGGTGCTACAGCTACCGCGGCTGCAAGCACGCCACCACCTGCCCCACGGCCGCACACCGTGTACAGGGTGACCAGCTTCTCCAGCCAGTAGCAGCTGTCCAGCTCCCACACCAGGTCCAGATCGTTGCAGGATACCTGGAGGAGGGGCAGGCGGCGCATGGGGCAGTGGGCCAGACAGGTGGGACGCAGTCGAGTAAAGACAGACGGGGAAAGCTGGGGCCACAGCCCCAGACGGCCGGAGGGCAGCCGAAGGCTGTACAAGCGCCAGGTTTGCAGGCAGGCGGGCCGTCACGGTCATCCATGAATGCATGCCGGCCGCAGATTGCAACACAGCGAGCAGGCAGGCAGGCAGGCGGTGGCCCCAACCCTCTCCCCACCTTGAGCGCTGGCGGCGAGCAGGCGACGGTTGAGAAGGAGACAAAGGCGTGCAGCGACTGCTCGCACAGCTCGCACAGCGTGGCGCGTGGGTAGTCGCGCACATGCAGCACCTGTGTGCAGGGCGGTGCAGCGAAGGGCGGTGCGATCGCCAGATAACCAAGAGGACGCAGCTGGGCACAGGAACGTCGCGCAGCTCCGAATGCACAAGGCACTTTTTCTGTACGCGGCAAGAAGCTGCGAAGCATGTGCAATGGCAGCAGTGGACGGCCGCAGTCCCCAGGCTGCTCAACCCCCGCCCACCAGTGGGATACCCTCCTCCAAATACACCTCCAGCGGCAGCAGCTGGCCGTGCCGCGTGTGCCGCCCCGCCACCGCCGCGTGCACGCGCATCACCTTGCTGCGGAGGGGAGAGGTTGGGCACAGGGCTGTGAACAGCACAAGCGGAGTGAGTGGCAAGGCATGCAACCGGCCCCTTCTAGGTTGAGCAGCATTCAGCTCCATTGATTGAACATTCACTGCACGCCCGGCGCCAGGACCAACCTTTCCTCTGGTGTCACAACTACTCCTCCATTACTCAAAACCACCTCACCGCATAACCTCCATGGTGGCCAGCGGCTGCACAATGAAGTCGCCGGTGCCGCAGTTGTAGGAACGGCGGCGCTGCACACACAGCGGGGGAAGCAGGTGGTGGGGCAAGTCAGCAGGGTGCATGTTAAGGGGGGGCAGCTTCACCCCCGCCATCAGCGCAGGCTTCAGCGCAGGCTTCTACTCAACTCGAGTGCACAGCACGTTTGCCTCCAGTGCACAGCAGCAACTGCCCCCCATGCCTTGCCTTGGTCTCAAAGTGGAAGGCTGTCAAGTTGGTGCCGCCGCCTGCGGGCCCAAACAGCGTGAACGTCTTGGTGCCCGTGCTCTCGCTCTGCAACGGTGAAGCATGTGCATGGGATCGATTGCAGAGCTGATCAGTACAGGTTCAAAGGTGGGCAGCAGCAGAAATGGAACACCCTCCAAACTCTCCTTTGTTCTGATACCAGGCTGGCCATGCGTGCACCTTGCCGCCTTGCGGCATGCACATCTCGCGCTGCACAGCCCTCCTTCCAAGACCATCCCTCAACTTGCCTTGAGCGTGTGGAACAGGTTGGTGGCGCGGTTGGAGCGCACCGCATGCGGCATCATCTCGTTGGCACGCGCGTCCACGCCACAGGGCATGCCTGCACGGCGCGGGAGGGCAGTCAAGGGGAGGGTCGGGTCGCCAGGTGCTCGGGGCCAGCCAGCCGGCCGTCCAACGCCACAGCACGTGCAACACAGCAAGGAACCCCCGCAGTTGGGCTGATTGCAGAGCAGATCAATAAGCAGTTCAGTGCCCCCATAGCGTCCCAACTTACCAGGTGCGTCCTGCGGGTACTGCTGCACCTCGTAGTCCGGCATCGATCCGTCGGTGACGTACAGCCGCCCCTGGCGCGCGCCCTTCTGGCACTGCTCAATCTGCAGTGAAACGCAGAGAATGACACCCATTGGCGGGTTGGTGTGGATGGCACCATGCAGACGGCCAGAGCGGACACGCGTGCTTGGCTCATTCCACTCAAGTCCAGTTGCCCCCAAAGCAGCAAACATCCCCTCCCGCTCCGGCGCCCAGACCCTGCATGCCCAGCCCAGCCTTGCCTGCTTCATCACCGCGGCGTTCTGCTTCACTCCCACCCGCTTCAGCTGGCCGTCCTTCCACTCAGTGTCCTGCACACGCTTGAGTGAAAGATGCCCTGTTTCAGCAAGGCATTGCGCTGTGCCAGCCTGCCCAGGGCGCCTCAACGCTGCATCCCCTGGCTGCTGCTCCGCTGCAGCATGTGCAGGCTGCAGAAGGCATTCACTCCGGCAGAACTGGGGGCAGCAGTGGCTGCTCAGGCAATAAAAGGCAGTGGGTTGCCCAGGCACAGCCTCACGTTCAGTGCGCACGACACGGTGTCGGCGGTGGAGTTGAGCGTGATGTCTCCATACCGCTTGCTCTGCGGAGAAGCGCCGAACCCGCAGCCAGTCAGCCCAGTCCGCACTAGAACTCGAGGTTTATGCGCATCTGCTCACAGCGCGTGCCCCAGCCAGTGCCACCATGCAGGCACACACACCCAACGCTTTCCCCAAGCAAGCGTTGACCAGTCACCTCTCAACACCTCGCAGCTGGGCACCATCACCTCACCTCCAGCCTGTGCGTGAATTCGCGCCAGATGCCCGCAAGGCCCCGGTCCCAGGCGCCACCCTGCTGCCCGCTGCTGCCAGCAGCATCGCCATCTTCTCCGCTGCCGCTCCCGCCACCGCCATCCCCTTGCTGCTGCTGCGGCGGCTGCTGTGGCGGTGGCTGCGGCTTTCGGGGCTTCTTCCGCCGCTGTGGCTGCTGCTGCTGCTGCCGCCGCTCGTCCTCAGGCGCGTCTTTCGGAGTCCAGATGATGAAGCGCCGCTCCATCACCCGCATGTGCTGCAGGTCGTCTGCAGGGCAAGGCGGGGAATGGGCACAGGAGCACAATGAGCCGAGCGCTGCTACAGCGGAGCTTTGCCAAAACGAATTCAGTGCCTTGGCAGTTGGCAGCCAACGAGTGCCACATGTGCTGCTCAGCATGCCGGACAGGCTTCCCTAGCCAGCGGTGCGGGCAAACCATGCAGTGCAACTCGTGCAACCGGTCGCCCCGCCCGCCACCTCGCACACCTTGGCCCTCCTGCTCCCACAGCGCCCTGGCAGATAGGATGTGTGGGTGCAGCACCAGCTGCTGGCCGCCGTGGTTGTAGATCTCACGCAGCCGCCGGTCCAGCTCGGCGCACAGCTGCAGGAGGCGGAAGGGGGTGGGCACACACCACTAAGGGCACAGGGCTCACCAAGTGGCAGGCAGGAGGCGTGCGTGATGGAGGCATATGCAGGGCTCAGTCATGTTGGGTTCGAGCGTGCATGTGCAGGGCAGTCCAAGTCCACCCCACACAGACAGCTGCTGGCGTGCCCTGCCCAGCTGCTGGCGTGCCCTGCCCAGCTGCCCACCTGCTTGCACTCCTCGGGAGCAGCGGGGGGCTGGGCTGCCAGGCACTTGGCCTCGAAGTCGCGCAGCAGGCGCAGCATGGACTCCACCTCTGCATCTGCCGTACCCTGCTCCCGCATGCGCGCGCTGCAGAGACGCAGGGAGGCAGTGGCACAAGATGAGTAGGGAAGAGGGCAGAGAGTATTGCAATTGGGCGCATCAGGCGCTTGGGCGGCAGCGGCCTCATCGGCGTGTTGGCAGCTGCAATGCCAAGTGTGCTGAAGCTTGCAGTCAGGAAATCTGCCGCCCAGGCCTTACGCTAGCCGCATGCGGGCATCCTCAACCGCCACCGCGTATCGCTGGGGCACAGCCAGCTCAGAATGCGTGCCTGCAGGCAGTAGGGATGAGCGGGCGGGTGCCTTTGCAGGGAGCCAGTGTTGAGCACGGATGCCCTAGTGCAGTATGCTCACGCATGTGGCAAGCTCTCAGCAGCCAGTGGGCTGCCACCTTTCAAGGCCGCAGTGCACAGCGCACAACCAGCAGTGGCCCCTGCCCGCCCCCCGCGCAGCTCACCTGCCAGCTTGGCGGCCGGCTTGCCGCTCTTGCCCATGGGCCGCCCCTCGCCAAACAACGCCTCCACATGCAGCTGTTGCTCGCCCGGCAGCAGTGCCATGGGCTGGTAGGAGGGGCCGCTGCTGCCCCCCCGCACTCCAAAGCCACCCATGCCACCCATGCCGCCGCCGCGGGCGCGCCGCCGCCAGCCGCCCGGCTTGCTGCCGCCCTCACGCCGCCGCGGGGCACGAGCCGATGGCGACAGCGCCGCTGCGCCGCCGCCTGCCCTCATCTCCTGCAGCAGTGCCTCTGTCTCCTGGTTTTCCCGCGCCTTCTCAGTCTGGCGGCGCTGCCGCTTGGCGCGCACGCGCTGCGGCGTGGGCGCGTCGCGATTGCCCACCGGCGGCCCGCTCACTCGGTCCGTATAGTAATGATCCGTTTCCAGCTCGTACTCAGCAATGTCGGCATCCACTTCATCCATGGGTGGAGCTGCCCCACCGCTGACTTGCGGCAGCGCCGCTGCTGCCGCTGTCTCGGCCGGTGAGCCGTCAGAGCCCTCCTGCTGCCGCTTGCTGCCCAGCGCCGGAGCGGCACGCCGCCCCTGCGCCGCCGGCATGGCTCCAGCTGTGGGTCTGCGGCAGGCGGAGCAGGAAATGAGTGTCAGCAGCCGAAGTGAACTAGGGGGATTGCCAGCTGCGTTCCGTACTTGGCTTGGCGGCGGCGGCGGCGGCGGTGGCGGCACTGCCCATGACAGCGGCAGCAGCAGTGGGCAAGCGCATATTGACGATTCCACCCACCCGATCGTTCAGGCACGGGAGGGAGAGCGTCGGCTTGCGGACGAGCTGGACTGCAACTCGTTCTTTGCAGTGGAGGTCGCGGCGGGCCGTGCAGGCGTTGGATGATGTTCGTATGAGTTAGATCCTTGCAATGAAGCCCGGTTAGGCTGGGCGGGGGCGACGCCGCGCAGGAAAATAACCAACTTTCGAACTGGAGGCCCTGCAGCGGCCGTCCAGGCTCGTGATGCCACTTTCGCGGGTCTCCTAGGGCACCGATTAAGTCGGGTGGGCCATGAGAGCGTCAAGACATGTGCTGCAGCGCGCGCTTGCGACAGCGCCCATGTCACCATGGGCACCACTGCCACCATGTGCATCTGCTGCTGGCACCACTGTACTGCAGATGCTTTGTGCATGACATCATTGCATGTCTATTGCTGGCAAATGCCTGGTGAATGGGACGCCCGTCCGCCCCGCTCCGCTGCACATGCAAATGCAATGCAACACCGTGCCCATTCCTACCCTGCCCTTGCCGCACCCCATGCCTGCTGTGACTGCACCGGCGGCCTGGGACCTACTGGCCATGCTTGCAGGGCTGGCATCTACGGGATGCGTTGAATCCAACCGCTCAAGCTAAAAGGCCAGGCGAATCCTTTGCGGCTGCTGCCTGATTCACCAGACATCGTTGTGTCGCCGCCCACCGCAGCCATAGGGCAGCCACACATGCCGCCTAGGCCACACAGGTGTCTGGCTCTCCTCTACCTTCAGGCAACTCAAATCTTTAAGATTAGTGCAATACAGGTCATAGCGATTACGCCACAGCTGGGTGTCGCACATCCACCCAGTGTAAGGCCAGAACAAACCCCGGCACGCACAAATACAGCGCTAGATTTCATCGAATGCCACAAAGCCTACAGTAGCCCATCGACCTGGGGCCCACTGCCAAGCGGCGGCTGTGCCTA
Source organism: Chlorella sp. CH2018 (assembly GCA_009928355.1). Taxonomy (NCBI): domain Eukaryota; kingdom Viridiplantae; phylum Chlorophyta; class Trebouxiophyceae; order Chlorellales; family Chlorellaceae; genus Chlorella; species Chlorella sp. CH2018. The sequence goes on from VIYQ01000033.1 coordinate 7,646, forward strand.
CAGCCCCGCCTCACGACGGGCGCTGCTGCGCTGCGCCGCCAGCATGGCGTGCAGCCGCTTCATCACTTCCTGTGCGCTGGGCCGCTCCTCCGGGTCCAGCCGTGTGCACTGCTCCATCAGCTCCGCCGCCTCCTGCGCCGCACAGGAGCGGGTGGGTGAGTGGGTGGGTGAGCGGGTAGGTGTGCATGGATGCATGACTGGCCATGCTGCATCACCAAGCTGGCCGTGCACTAGCTGCAGACAGGGGCCAGTGCATGGACACAGCGCCAGCAGGCGGCACGCAGCAGGCACCACCCTGCAGCGCACCTGTGACGCCTCCTCCGGCACACGTGGCATGCGCAGGTTGCCGCGCACCGGCTGCTCCCCGGTGATGATCTGCAGCAGAGGGAGGGGAGGGCAGGTGAGGGTGAGGGCAAGTCAGGTCGTTTCACAGCACTGGGGCCAGGCATGCACGCTGGGTTTTCAGTTGTCTGCTGTTGCTTCAAACATGCTCACCTCCCACAGCAGGACGCCAAAGCTGGTTCAAAGGATGGGGGGCAAGTGCAGGTGGGCAGTGCGTGAGACGGAGTGGAAACAAACCCATGCATGCCATGGCATGCCGCACGTCACCTGCCCGCAACAGGGCGATCAGGAGCAGCTTCCAGCACGCGTTTCATTTCATGCATCACACCTGTAGATGTCGACAGCCCTGCCGCACCGACCTCCCATCAGCACCTCGGGCGCAACCCTGCATGAGTGGATGGGAGCCATGGGCTGCCCAGTGACCAACCCGTACTGGCGTATTGGCTGTGCTTGCCGCGCAGGGCAGCACGCATGCACCACCCTCAGTACGGCATGAGCGGCATGCCAGCTTGCCAGGCGAAAGTGCCGACTGGGGCTGCGAGGGACAGGTACGTCTTGGTCTGGGTGCGCGACACGCCCACATCAGACAGCTTGGCTGTGCCGCTAGCACTCAGCAGCACATCTGCAGACGTTGGGTGAGAGGGAGAGGGCTTGTGAGTGCAACGCGCAGGTAGCGGCAGGCTCCAGCTCGCAGCTAGCGGTCTGCATCCTTAGCTACGCATGTGCTGTGCAGGGCAGGAAGCAGATAGATGCGCCTCTGCTACTGCACTGCCTTGAGAGCCTGGCCCAGAAAAGGCACGCACTTGTGCTTTTTATGTCCATGTGCACAACGGCGGGGCTCTGTGGAACGGTGGAAGTGAGGCGGCTCGAAAGATCAGTCGTGGGAGTCGCATGTAGGCCTTGTCTCAGGAGGCTCGCTTGCGGGCACCGCTGCTTCAGCTTGGCCACTGGCGGCTGAGGTGCCCAGCCAGACATGGATACCTTTGCTACAGTTCAGCATCCTCACCTGGCTGTGCAGGTAGTTGACTGCGGCGGCCACCTCAGCCGCGATTCGGCAGCCGTGGCGATGCCAGCCAAACAGCCGCGTGCCGCTGGCGTCGCACAGCTTCAGGGCGCTGCCCAGGTCGCGGCCTGCAAGCACAGATGGTGCACGCGCAGGGCGGGGGCCTCTTGGTCTGCCTTACATGGCCTGGCCTGGTCTGGAGGGTTGCCGGCCATGCGCCTCTCGCACCACAGGCAGTGGAGGCCCTGCCATGGACGTCACCGTTTTGAGGCACACGTGAAACACACGCAGTTGTCCACTCACCGTCGCACAGCTCCATGAGCAGCAGCCCCCTCTGGTTCTCCACCGCCATGCCAAAGAATGCAACCACATTGGGGTGCCGCAGCTGCTGCATGCGCTGCGCCTCCAGAAGGAACGCCTCCATCACCTGGGCAGGGAAGGATGGCATGAGCACAAAGAATAGAGGCGGTGGCTGGTTCAGCGTCACACGGGAAGCAGCAGGCTGCTGTGCTTGGGCAACACTGCGTGGCGCCCCGCTGGGCAGCAACCAAGCAGGGAAAGCACACGACAGCAGCGCCTCCAGCTGCTGCAGGCTCAAAGCCGCACCTGCAGGCCCCGCCCAATCTGCACTTCCTTGACCGCCACCGGCTCGCCACGGAACTCAGCCCTCACCACGCGGCCGCTGCGAGAAGGAGCAGGGCCGGGTGCACATTTTGAGGGACAGAGCAAGCGCTGCGCACGGCGGCTGCAAACAGTAGGCAGGGGCGGGGGAAGGCCAGCAGCGAGAGCAGTGCGCTGCTGCATACTGCACGGCGTGGGGGAGTGGCCAAGGCAAGCAGGGCACCCGAGCGCCCTGCCAAACCCTCCTGCCCAAGCCAGCAGGTTCCCCGCAGGCCGCACCTGGCACCCTCGCCCAGCACCACAAGCTCTCCAGTAGGCCCCCGGTCAAACTGTACGGCGTCCACAGACAGCAGCCAGTTCTGCAGGCTGCTTGGCAGCGCGTCACGCCCCAGCTGCCCCGAGGGCAACGGGCTGCTGCCGCAGCTCACGCCGGTACCCGCTGTGTTGGGTCCTCCGCTGGACAGCTGCCCCCCGCTGGATGGCCCGCCGCCGGACGCCGAGCTGCTGCCCGGTCCTGCCAGGGCGGCCCCTAGGCTGCTGGGGGAGGATATGCCGGTGGCAGCATCCTCCCGCGCACGGAACTGCATCAGCTCACTCATCATCTGGTGCAGCTCAGGCTGCGAGGCTGCCATGGCGTGTGCTGCCGGTGCATGTGGGGTGAATCCTGAGCCTGCTGAGCCTGCTGTGCCTGTCGAGCCTGTCATGCGCATCTGGCGCATGGAGGCAAAGGGGCTGGCCGCTGCAACCGGCCGCAGCTTGAAATGCGCGACATGCGGGCCCGCCGCCGGGGTGCCGCAGGACTGGGCTGCGCCAAATGACGCGCCATTCTGGGAAACTGGCGGGCTGAAGCTCAACGGTTGCTTCGGGCTGGAGGGTGTAATCGATGGGCCAGACGGTGGTGCATCAGGCATGGGGGGTGGGCTGGGTGCTTCATCAGCAGCCTTGCCCACACCGTCGCACGGCTGGCCGTGCTGCATGCGCCGCTGCCGGCGCCGCCGCATCGCCACCCAGCCGCCGACGGCCACCGCGACCGCCAGCACTGCGCAGCCGGCGGCGATGCCGGCGATGGCCCCAGCGGACAGGCCGCCGCTGCTGCCGCTGCCGCCGCTGCCGCCGCTGCTGCTGAGTGAGTCTTTGAAGTACACCAGGGTGGATGGGTTGACGACCATGAGGGTGGCGTTTGCGCCAACGGGGCGCCGCAGCAGGCCCAGAGAGGAAGTGATAGAGACGTCCCCGAGGCCGCCGGGCTTGAATATGATGGCTGCACATGTGGGCTCAGCAGCGCAGCGGTCTGCCACCTCCTGCAGCGTGCCCTGCACGCCGCATTCCTGCAGGTTGGCACTGCATAGCGGTGGGAGCGGCAGAGACCCCTGTCAGGGACAGGCAAAGGAGCGGCGCAGAGGAGCAGTGCAATCATGGACTGCGCAGAATCATGCACTCATCGTTGGCGGCGGCCCGCCCGAAGTTGGGTCCAAAGCTGCATCCAAAATTGGGCCCAAAGTTGCATGCAGAGCAAGCGGCTCCGAGGCTACATTTTAGTATGTTAGTATACGGTGCTGCTAGATCCCGCCCGCTCACATGCTGCTGTTGGGGCATGGCGTGCCGGGCTGCCCAAACAGACCCGCGCCCACAAAGCGGGTGAAATTAGCTGTCTCGGGGGCATAGGCCGCCAGGGGTGTGCCAGCCGTGAAACCGCCTGCCTCGTCACCCTTGGCAAGCAGCACAGGTGGTGTGGAGGTGGAAGGGTCCACTGTGCTCTGGTACCGCAGCTGGCCTGCATGGCGGTGCAGCGGTGTGGGGTGGGGTTTGTTGGTGATTGGCCGACATGGGGAATGAACAGCAGGGTGGAGAGGCGGGGGTAGGCAGGCCACCATGGGCAGGGAGTTGGTGGGCAGGGCGGCATAAGTGAAGGCGCGGCGGGCGGCGTAAACAAGACAGAAGAACCTACACTGCCCCTGCGCAAGCGTGACCTCGATGCTGAGGTCGTTGAATCTGCAGGGAAAGAGAGCAGAGCAGGTGGGGGTGGTTGGGGTGGCACATGTTGGGGCTGTGATAGGTATCTGCACCTGGCACCAGCGGCTGAAACGTGCGCCAGGGTGAGGCCAGCGCTGCTAGCATGTGGATGTGCATGATGCAAGGTGACAGCAGTGGCAGAGGGAGGCCCACCTGCACCCCTCCAGCCGGCCGCAGTAGTTGAACACGTTGGCTGCAGGGCTGCGCTTGCGGCACTCCCGGCAGCATGCTTCCGCGCTGGGCACGCTGTCCAGGGTTGCCACCACATCACCTGCCATCAGGGCCGGCACGTTTGACACCATGCAGCCAAGCCAAGCTGGCTCGCAGGCTGCCGTGCCATTGGCGGCACTAGCGCCAGCAGACGCAGTTGTGTTGGGCGCCGCGCCTCCAGCCGCAGTGCTGGCATTGCTGCTGGCATTGCAGGCCGCAGGCAGCCCGTCGCTGTCACTGATGCCCCCTAAGAACGACGCCTCGCTACGGAAGATGAAGCCGCCAGTCTGCAGCGCAGCGGCAGCCAGCAGCCCCAATTTGTGCGTCGTGAAGCCGAGCAACATAGACGGAAAGCGGCGGGGCAGGGAAGGCCCGCTGGGCGCCCTGCACAAGTTGCGGCTCTCCTTCAGGGGCAAGGGTGGCCCGCTGCCGCAGACGACTACCCCACGCCCAGCACCCACCGTCGCGCCCTCCGCTCGCTCCATTGTGAACACAGTGGGCGCAGAGAACGAGTTGGACGGCACAGGGTCCGCGCTCTTCAGCAGCACCAGCTTGGAGCCGCAGCCGTCCAGGCCCTGAGTGTACACAACCGCTGAGCGGCACTTCTCCGCATAGGTTTGGGTGCACGCCATGGTGGCCAGCAGCTCCGACACGGGGCCCCCAAACGCGCACTTGCCGGGCACCACGCTGCCCTCGCACTCAAAGTCGGCGCCTTGCACGCCCTGCGGGACAGACGGGTGGGCCCAGGGGGAGTGTATTGAGGGGGTGCCAGTGAGCACAACGATACATGATGATGCCTCCAAGCGTGCACACTGCACGGCTCGCAGAAAATGTGGCGGCAACAGCCATGCCCACATTCCCAGGCCAGCCTGGCTGATCTCACCTGGCCGGGGCGCCCCACCACGCCTGGAAGCGTGGGCAGCCGATAGCGCAGCGGGAAGCCTGCAGCACGAGGGCGCAGGGCAGCGGCGGTCGACGCAAACTGTGTTGAGTAAACACTGCCTGGGGCCCCATCTTGCGAGGAAGGCACGCGCGCCTCACATGTGCGCCACCAGGCCCCCCAGATGTCTGCCGCACCTGCCACCGCATTTGTCCCGCGTGCCACAACTGGCGGAACGATCGTACAGTTGGACGAGAGCAGCTCGCAGCCCTGGTAGACTAGCCCTTGCCCGCCGCCAGCCTCTGGGCAGCCGTCCTGCATCCATGTGCCACGAGTGCGCGAGTGCTGTTCAGAGGGATCACCAGCTCAGGCACGTGCGACAAAGCGGCTGCTCCGTCCAGGTGCTGCAGCTGCTGCTGGATCGGCCAAGCAGATCGGACAAGCAGCGCGCTCACCTTGCTGTTGCACCAATTGAACCATGAGCAGTTTGTATTTTGCCTGCAGGAGTGTGGGAGCCGGGTTGGTGAGTTGAGAGTCGTTCAGCAGTCTCAGGCGCTCGTGGCTTGGGCGGGCAGGCAGGCGAGCGCCAAATGATACGTGCGCCCCCTTGCAGCAGCAGCCCCTCCCCAGGCACCCGTCCAGCCCCCACTCTCAGGCGCCCCATTGCTGCCGTCTGAGCATCACCTGCACAGAGCGCTGCAGGCGCCGGCGTTGCCGGCGGTGGCGGCAGGGGCCAGCGGCGCGCCGCCCAGCACCGCGCCCTCTGCAAACACCGCCTGCACGCTGGAGTTGGTCGGGTTCTCTGCGCTCACGAAGGTCTCGCCCGGGGCCAGGGGCGCCAGGGGCGCCGCAAACGCCGGCCACACCACCAGCGCCCCCAGGAGCAGGGCGCCCAGCACACAGCGCAGCATCACGTCCGCGTCATGAGTGGCCAGTCACGAAGCGTGCAAGGTGCACGGATACCGAGCTGCCGTCGGGGCCACCTTTGTGTGGCCGCACGGCCTCCCTGGACGTTGGTTTGGTGCCGGCCAACGCTCGCAAAGCGTGATCACGCCTGCCGCCCCTCCGACAGCCGTCCAGGCATGCCAGCGAGGAGCGGCCAGCGAGGAGCGGCCGGGTGCAGCGGGCGGGACTGTTCACATGACATTGTTGGATGGCAAGCCCCTTCGGCACGCCCACTACGTCGAGAGCAGCACGACAGATGCAGCCCTTCAGATGCTCGATGAGACTGCCGATAGCAGCGCGCCACCTGGCTGGACAGTAGCATCCATGCCATGAGGGTCCTGCCAAATGGCTTGCGTCCCGGGGTGCCTTCCCATGCCGCACCGGCAACAAAAATGTGTGCCTGAAATGCCAAGTCAAAATCAGGCGGCAGGCTGGCGCCGCAGAACCACAACCGAGCGGTAGGCCTCCTCGTGGTCCAGGTCAATGGCAGCATCAAAATCTCCGTGAGCTTCAACCACCTGCCGGGGGCAGATTGCAGGCATGGGGCGAGGTGGGTGCTGCGCACCGTAGCAGGGTGGGCACCGGCTGCATGGACACCTCTCTCCTCTCCCCTCCTTTTTCGTCCCCGCCATGTCCGCCAACAGGCGCTGCCCCTGGCAAGCCCTCACACGAGCCACGACTCATCCATCCACCGCCTGTGCCCCCAGCAGCCGCCGCACCTCAAAGCCGGTGGCCCGCGCCAGCAGGTCAATCTCCTGCAGCGTAAACTGCCGCTGGGGCACCACTTCCACTTCGGAGCTGATCAGCTCGTCACCGTGGTAGCAGGAGAGGCCCACGGTGCGGTGCAGGATCTGTGGGATAGGGCGGAGGGCACGTGACAGCGCACCAGTTCAACTGCAGATAGCAGACAGCAGCAGGCGTGCCTGGCAATCCTCGCAGGAGATGCTGCTGTGAAGCAGGTGCAGCAAAGTCAGCCGGTCCTCGCAATACCAAGGCCAGCTGCACCCGCACGCCTACCTGCTGCTGCAGGTCAAACTGGTCGCCCTCGCGGCCCCACTCCACCAGCACAGTCTTGCTCTTGTCCTCGTTCTACAGCCCAGGGCAGGGCAGGGCACGGCTCTGTGCGGGGTTTGACTACATGCGGTGTGAACGCATGGTGCGCAGGACGCCCAGCCCTGCTTGGCAAGGCCGTGGCCGATGTGCTGCACCCGTGCACCCTGCTGCATACCCTCACTTCTCAATGGAAACCAACACACAAGCTCCCACCTCTGCATCCCATGCCTCGATGAATTGCTCCTCCTCCAGGCAGTAGCCGCCCCACAGGTCAGAGGGATGCGGCAGCTCCAGCACTAGCAGCCCGCCCGGCCGCACCGCCTTGCTGCGGGGCGGGGAGAGGCAGAGAGGCAGCAGGCCGCAATTGAGTGAAGGGTGGTGGCAAGGAGGCATCTGGTGCTGCAGCGGGGCCCTGAGCTACTGCTGCAAGGTGCCACCATCGGCTCAACAACAACACACCTCCCTACTTGCGACCCCACCTGAGCTCCGCAAAGCAGCGCAGCGCGGCGCCATTGTCCAGGCAATGCGCCAAGCTGCCCAGCAGGATGCAGGCCAGGTCAGCGGGCTGCGCCAGCTGCGCCGCCCACCCCTCTGTAGATGCACATACGGGCAGGCAGGTCGGGAGCAGCAGCTTAGCAGTGTGGCCGGGGGTGGCGCTGCAGGGTGCACAGAGCTGGGAGGCGCTGCAAGTCGGGGACCATCTTGAGGCAGCCGCCACACAGCAGTTGGGCCAGAGAGAGGGGCTGCAACAAACGGCCCACCTTGGCTCATGTCGGCCTCAACAAAGGCGAGGCTGCTGGCCACGCCCGCTGCCTGCGCCTGCTGCGCCGCATACGCCAGCATGGCTGGGGAGAGGTCCAGCCCAGTGGCCGCACAGCCCGCTGTCTTGGCAAGAAGGATGGCGTGCTGCACAGAGGCGCGGGGCTGGCAGGCAATCAGCCATGGGCGCATACATTTGCAGGAGGCTCGGGGCAGCGCAACAGGCTCCTCGCAAAACGGTCTACAGTGCATGCCTACGGCCCGCCCCCCCACCTGTGCAGGCCCACAGGCCACCTCCAGGAAATGCTGAAGGGCGCCGCTGCAGTGCTTCTGGTGCATGGCCAGCAGGTGAGCCACATGCAGTTGGGATTAGCGGCAGCGGCGGCAGCAATCAATCGCGCAAGGCTCAGCACCGAGTACTTGTACTCGGCCGACAGGGCGCAGAACGAGTGCCTGCATTTTGGCTTACCTCCTGGTCGAACTTCCTGAAGTTGAATGCGATGCTGTACACCTCTGGGTCGGCGTAGGAGCGACAGACATGGGCAGCCCGGCTGCTACTGCTGCTCGGCCGCAGCGGCACAGCAGGAGCGGCAGCGGCGGCGCTGCTACCGAACGCATGGCGCCGCGCGGCATGCACCTCGGTGCTTGCACATGGCGGCATGCAACGTGCGAGAGCTGCTGCAACCACGCGAGTGCGGCAGCAAGGCGCCAGTCGCGAACAGAGCAGCGCCATGGCAACCCTATCAGTCGATCTTAGGCGGTGATGGTCGGCAGGGAGTGCAGGAGAGCGCGGCGCCATGGCACCAGTAGCGCGGGCAGCATGCCGCGGCGGCAGCATGCTCGCCCGCACCGCGCACCCGTCCATGGCTACTTCTGCCCTGCCACAGAGGTGCCATTCATTACCAGAAGAATAAGTCAGATGCCAGGGCACGAAATGATGAAATGTGTTCTAGGTGATGTCTATAATATCGTCTTCATCCGATTCGGTGTCGGTCAATACATAGATGCTGCTGGGCAGCGCTCCCCGAGTCGGCCCGGACGCCCCAGGTCCCTGGACACCTGGGGCTGCTGCCGGCTGCGCAGCGCTCGCTGACGCTGTAGCATTCCGATTGGCTGGCCCTGGCTCAGCCACGGCGGCAGTTGTGCCCGCTGCTGCTGCTGCTGCCGCTGGTGCCGTCGGCAAGGCTTGGCTGGCCATCCCTGCTGCCGGCAGTGCCGCTGCCGCAGGCCCATTGCTGGCTGGGCCGGGCGCCAGGGCTGCTGCCAGCAGCGCCTGTGCTGCTTGCTGCCGCTCCGACACCTCCGATGCTGCCTCAGTGTTCTCCACAGGGGGGCTGGAGGCGCGAAGCTTGCCATCCAGGGGCACCGCAGCAGGCCGCTTGGCAGGCGGGGCCAGCAGCTCCGCCGCCGGCAGCTCTGCTGCATCGCGCTTCCTGCCTGCCTGGCCCTGTTCCCCTGGCTGCTCGGGTGTCTGCCGGGGTAATGCTGGCGCAACAGCTGCCTGTACCGCTGGAGGAGTGGGGGAGAGCGGCACCAGGGGCGGAGGCCTGCCCACAGCTGCTTGAATGGCAGCCGCGGGTGCTGCATGGCCTGCCGCTGGTGCAGGCAGCTGCCCCTCGGACGAATCGCGATGCTGGGCCAAGGGCGCCTCACCACGCGCCGCGCTGGCCGCTGTCGGCAGGGGCGGTCTGGCTGCCCCTGCCACCGGCTGCTGCTGTGCCGGCCCCTGTTGTTGCTGTACCTGTGGCATTGATGCTCCCGACAGCGGCTGCTGCAGCGGCTGAGCTGGCTGCGCTGGCGTGGGCACTGCGGCTGCCTGATGCACGCGGTGCTGCATGCCCGCCCACATGCCGGGCGCAGCCGCCTGCTGCGCCTGGCTGCTCAACAGCTGGATGTACCGCTCCAGGCGGGCCACCCCCTTCCAGTGCAGCTCGCCGCCGTCTGGCAGGTGCACCGACGGTGGCAGCCGGGCAAAGGCTGCCTGCCGCTGAGCCAGCTCCTTGCGTGCCTCAGGCAGGGACAGGCAGGGCTTGCCACGGTCAAAAAACAGGCGCTGCCGCAGCACAGCGAGCGACTCGCCTGCCACCTCGCGCCAGGTAGCTTCCAGGGCAGGGCTGCGCTCTGCTGCTGCGCATGTTGCCGCGACTGATGCTTCGCTGCCTGCTGCTGCTGCTGCCGCTGCTGCTGCTGCTGTAGCGGCAGCGTCACCCATGCGCTGTGTGCCGTTAGCTGCTGCAAGCTCCTGCTGCGGCCGCTGCGGCTGCACCTGCTGTTGCTGCATGGGTTGCTGCTGTGACGACGTTGGCGGCTGCCCCTGGTGCCGCAAGGCGGCAGCTGCACTGGGGCCTGTGGGCCCACCAGGGCTGTCTGCTGGGTGCCCCTCCAACCAAGCCACATAGCGTTCATACAGCGCCGCACGCTTCCACAGCGCCGCCATTGTCCCTGTGCTGCGCTGGTCGGCTGGTTGGCGATACTGCGCCATTACCTGCGTCCGCGCCAGCCTCAGCCTGTGCCTGGCCTCTTGCAGGCTTGGCGGCTGCTCCCCCTCCTGCGCAAGCTGCTGCTGCATATCTGCCAAGGACATGCCAACCACCTCTCGGCGTGCCGCATCCATGATGGCATAATGCTGGGGCTCCATGCGCTGCCTATCCGCCAGTGGCGGCTCTGCCCCTTGTTCAGAGGCGCCCAGCTGACCACCCCCTGCCGCTGGGGCGGGCTGCCGCTGCTGGTGCAACAGCCGTGGCGACCCTGGCTCCTGTTGGGGCTGCTGCTGCTGCTGCTGCAGCGGCGGCGGCGGCGGTCCCTCAGCTGCCGCTGGGTGTCGGGCCTGCATAAGGGCTTGCACAAAAGATCAATTGGGGTACGGCAGCAGGCGCTGGGCTGAGCTCAAGTGTGCTACCCAGCAGGCCACTGTGAAGCGCAGCATTTCTCCCTGCACACCTGCTCAGCATGCCTTGGTTCAGAAATCGACTCCAGCCCGGGCATGGCGCGGAATGCCGCCTCGAGCTGCTCAGCTGATGCACTGGCATCGACCAGCTGCTGCACCTGGTCCATCACTTGCACCGGTGGTGGCACACTCCATTGCAGCCGCTGTGGCAGTGCCACACGCCGCAGCGCCGCCAGCTGCAACAGCTGCAGTCGCAGCCCTACCCAGCGGCTGGTGTACGGCTGCAAGCTCGGCTGCTCCGCTGGAGGCTGCTGCTGCGCCGGCTGCTGCGTCGGCTGCGACGCCGCCTGCTGTGGCTGACCCTGCTGCGGGGCACCGGCTGCTAGATGCTTGCCCAGGCCCAGCAAGACTTGCGCCTGATGGCTGGTGATACCCCACCGTGCCAGCACAGCGTCTCTGGCTTCTTTCGAGCCGCCGCTGGCTGCGGCAGTCGCCAAGAGCTCGGCCCGCAGGCGCTTGACAACAGGTGGCCTGGGCCCCTGCCACACAAGCGCACTAGGATCCGTGTCCGGCTGTGCACCTGCCTGCTCCGCCTGCTCGCACTGCTGCTGCACCTGCTCCCACACTAGCTGCAGGGCATGGCGGTCCTCCTCATTGGGAGTCGCTGTTACCAGCGGCTGTAGGTGCGGCGGCTGCTGCTCCTGCTGCTGCTCCTGCTGGGGCGCTGCAGGTGGTGGTGGCTGTCGCTGCTGCTGCTGGGGCGCTGCGGGCGGCGGTGGCTGCTGCTGCTGGGGCGCTGCGGGCGGCGGTGCCTGTTGCTGCTGCTGCTGGGGCGCTGCGTGCGGCGGCGGCCGTTGCTGCTGCTGCTGGGACGCTGCGGGCGGCGGCGGCTGTCGCTGCTGCTGCTGGCCTGCTTGAGACACCAGCCTAGGGCCCGCAGCTCCAGCTGCTGACGCCCCTGCAGTGCCTTGCGCCACGGTGCCTTGTGCCTGCTGCTGTGCACGCGCCGCCTGCTGCGCTGCGGCCAGCCGCTGTGCAGCTTGCTGGGCGACCTGCGCAATGGCCTTATGCTGCTGGGCACCCATGTAGGCTGCTGACTGCGCCAGTGGCTGGGGCGCAAACCCCACAGGTATGCCCACAGCTGCTGGCCGCTGCTGCCGCTGCTGCTGGTGCTGCACAAACTGCTGGGCATGCTGGGGCTGCTGCTGCTGCGCACGCTGTAGCTGGAGCTGAGCTGCCTGCTGCTGAGCCACCGCATCCAACAAGCGCGCCTGCTGCTGCACTGCCTGCTGCTGAGCAGCGACAGCAGCCAGCTGCGCTCGGTGCTGCAACCCTGGAGCTTGCTGCTGCACATGCTCGTTCACAATACCGCTCAGTATTGCCGCCCGCGCGGTGAGCTCCTGGATGTGCTGCAGCCCTGCACAAGTTCAGAGTGGGAGCAGAGGGCCAGGCGCGGTTGAGGTGCTCATGGCGCGGTTGAGGTGCTCATGGAATGACCAAGGCAAGGGCAGTGGAAGCCCGCTGGCTGGACAGAGGGCGTGGACAAGAGTGCCCACCCCCAACGTACGTGGCTTGACCTGCTGCTCCGCGATTTCAGCCAACTGGGCGTCGTCTGTCGCAAGCGCCAGCTGCAGAGGTGCAAGCTAAGACCAGTGAGGTACGGCGGCGGCGGCGGCGGCGGCGGCACCCGAGTGGCTGGAGCCCTGGCACGGCTCAACAGCCGTGAGAAATTACACGGATCGCATGCCAGGCAGGCGGGAGCACGGGCGGGCCCGCTGCAAGCCGTTGCGGCGGCTGGTGAGGTGCTTGGCACGCCTGGCAGGCCGACGGCACCTGTCCCGTTCAAATCAGATCACAGCTGCACACCTGGGACAGGGACTCCGCCAGCTCCAGCACCGCCGCCTTTGCTTCGCTCCAGGCCTCCGTTAGCTGGCTGCTGGCCTGCGTCACAGCCGACGCCATGGGCCGCCTATCATTGGAGCCGGCGCGCGTGATGCAAAGAGCAGGCGGTAGTGGGCTGTGGTACCTCCTGACCACCGCCCCGCCCGCTGGTCCACCACAGCGCACCCACGCTTGCCTGCCACAGGTGCTCATGCTGGCCCGCCATTGCGATCACATTGTGCGCAACTGGAATCAATTACAGACTCATATCAGTGATGGAAGCTGAGGGACCGATCCGAGTGCTGAGATTAACTGTGCTGCTGCAGGCGGGCACGCGCTTTGCGCCAGGGGCAACGGCGCCAACAGCCCTGCTCCTACACCCGCGCCCACAGGGCCAGCCGCTCCGCCAGCCCAGTCTCTATGTCTTGCAGCACGGCCATGAGGAAGGGCTGCACCGGGTGGAACAGGTAAACCACATGCTGCGGGCGTGTTGCGCCAGCGCGGCCGCCTGCGAGGGGAGAGCGGCAGGCAGCCGGTGGGCAGAGCGGGAGGCGCTGCCGAGTGCGGCCCTGAACGACGGAAACAGGGACCAATCCAGCCTCCAAAAGCACAGAATGCTGCCCGCCTGTCAACGCTCGCCGTGCAACTACACACTGGCCAAGCTCACACGCAGCACAGCCTGCACTGCTGCGTTGCTGTCGAGCATACGCACCTGCGCCCCCGCTGCCTCGTCGCGGCGCAAAGTGCTCTGGCTCCAGCCGGAACCGCAGCGCCTCTGGACAGCAGCGGGCCATGAACTTGAGGGCGCGGTGTGGCAGGTGGTGCGCCCGCACCGTGCCGCCGATCTGGTCATCAAAGCAATACAAGTCGGGGTCTGCATGAGGGCAGGGGGCCAGAGGGGGATGGATGGAGGAGGGAACGGGAGGTGAGGAGGAGAAGGGGCAAAAGGAAGGTTGCTCCGGTGCCTGGCTGGCCCCTACGGCTGGTCTGTTTCATGGCGCCGCACTCAGGATGCAACCGTCACAGCCAGCCAGCAAGGAAGGAGAGTACGCCGCAAACAACGCACCTAAGTAGGGCGTGGCCTGCCTGGGCTGGCTGGTCGCCGGCAGCTCGTCCCACAGGCGGTGGCGCAGCTCCTGCAAGGGCAGACGCCGAGGACTTGTGGAGAAGTGCAGGTGCACCAGCTGTACCCCATCCTGGGTGCTGCTCCTGCACAACTGCTGGCTGGGCTGCCAGTTCACAGCCTCACAACCCCAAGCGCAGACACAGCCCACCTTGATAGCCAGGGCCGGGTCCCTCAGCTGAGCCTCTCGTGCAGCTCGTGAGCCGCCCAGCGGCACCAGGCACCGCTGCCAGTCAGTGCCGCAGCCGCAGCCGCAGCTGCTGGCCAGGAATGTGGCGGGCTGCTGCATGTACCTGCATGGCGTGGCCGAAGTAGGGCGGCTTTGGAGGGCAGCAAACAGAGAGGCAACGGAGGACCACAGCAGCCTTAGCAGACATGTGGCTGCACTCGGTGCATGTCGACATGCTGTGCCCCTCACTGCACGCCCCGAGGCTCTCAGACGTGTGATGTCACAGCACAGCACAGCAAGCCACCCACCAGGTGGCCAGGTCTGGGGACCCCGCCACAAACAGGCGCTCCACCGCCGCGGTGCTGTAGTTGTAAAGCATGAGGTATGCGCCGCCCCCCGCATGCGCCGCATGGGAGGCCGACGAGTGCCTGCACACACAAGGGTGGCAGACAGCGCGGAGGAACTTACCACAGATGACGGCTGACACTGAAGCGGCCTGCACAGCGCTCCTGCCAGCCGCACCGCCTGCGCTGAACCGCCCACTACGGCCAAACCAAACAGCCACCGAGGGCTAACCGCACCCGTGATGGCGGTGTGGTGCCGCCAGCATCTCGGGTGCGCACCAGTGGATGAGCAGCCGCTGATCGTCCAGCAGCTGGGCCTGCATGGGCATGGAAGCAATGGGGCGGGCAGGTTTTGAAGGGCACTGTTGCCAACACACGAAGCCTGCTGCCACCTCCAGCTGCTTGCAAGCCTGCTGCCACCTCCGGCGGCTTGCGCAATGCGTTCCCGATAGCAGGTATTTGCCCCCCTTGTCATACACCGCCCCCTTTGGCCTGCCCCCTCCCCTTGCGTAAACCGCCCCGCCTCTCCCCGCACTTCAGCCACCTCACCTTCCACATCAGCAGCTCAGCATACGCCTCAAAGTAGTAATGGAAGCGGTCCAGCGGCCGCCGCCAGTGCGGATGCGCTGCCGACGGCGGGTGCCCACCCTCGCCGCTGCTGCCCAGCCCTCCTAAGCTGCTGGCGCTGCCGCCCAAGCCCCGCAGGCTGCTGGTGCTGCCCCCCTGGCCGCCCAGGCCGCTGGGGCGGTGTGGTTGCGCGGGTGCCACAGCGCTCAACAGGCTGGCGGTGCTGCCGCCCCGCCCGCTCATGGCAAGCGGCTGAAGGTCACCCGCACACTGCGGCTCAGCTCCAGCAGATGCAGTGCCAGCTGCCTCGGCTGACTGCCGCTGCGCCTCTCTAAATAGGTACGCCAGGAGCTGCTGCTTGAGTCCACTCAAGATGGACCCCCCTCCTGCCGCCCGCTGCCCAGCTGCAGCCTGGCCGGCTGGCGCAGCGGCAGGCACGCCGCCCGCTGTGACAGCTGCTGGCCCTGCCAGAGCTGCTGCTGCTGGTGGGTCCCCTGAGCTGGGCACATGTGCTGCTGCTGTCCCACTGCCTACATCTACTTGCGCGCTGGCTGACCCCCTGCCAAACTGCTGCTGCGGCTGCTGCTGCGAGGCTTGCGCAGCTGGCGGGACGCCCGAAGCATGCTGCGGGCGGCGCTGCTGCTGGCGCAGGCGCCGCTCCCGCTCCTCATGCTGTGCCAGCACCAGGGCGTCATCATCCTGCGACAGTCGACGGTTCTTTGAAGGCTTGATGCAGATGGGGGATGGAGGACTGTGTGGCAGCCAGCACATGAAAGCGAGCAAACGAGCACGCCACAGGCCAGCTGCCCATTCACATATTGACAGCTGCTGCAGCAGCAGCTCACCCGGCAGTGCGGCCCGATGGCGTGCAGGTAGTGCAGCCTGCCGGTCGGCAGCAGCTGCAGCATGTGCAGCGTCTGGCTGCCCAGCTGCGGCAAGAGAAGGGCAGAGGACGGGCACAACACTCACCCCAATGCAAGCAGGGTGAATGCCAGGCACCAGCGAATGCCAAGCACGGCGGAGCAGCACAACCAGCCAGGCATTGTGGCCAGGCAGCTCAATCGCCCGGCAGCCCGGCAGTCCCCCATGCACACGCCACAGGCCAGCCCTGCGCGGTCTCACCCCAAGCACCAGCAGCAGCTGGCCGCGCAGGTGGACCCCCTGGCTGCGAGACAGCTCCACATAGTCATCCAGGATGGTGTGGCTGTCCACCAACACCCCGCTGTCCAGCTCAATCTGTGGTTGGTTGGACAAGAGGGTGCGGACGAGAGGGCGCATCAACAGGCAGCCAGCGCCAGGGAGTGCACACACGTGCTTGCTTGTGTGCAGTGCGCAGTGCGAGCACGGATGCAGCGCAGGCACAGATTGCAGGACCTGGACCCTGCCAGCACCCACCACGTGAAACGTGGTGCGCTCCACTCGAGGCACAACACTCGCTGACGGGGCGCCGGGGCCCGCCGGCGGCTGCCAGTCGGGAGAGGCGGAGCACACCAGCAGGAAGCGTCCATGGGCAACTGCAGGGAGGCAGGGGGGTGGACGGGTAGTGGCAGTGTTCAGCAGTGCCGGCCAGGAGCGCAGGTGCGTCTGTTGCCGGCAGGGCCAGCTGCCGCAAGCGCGGGCGGCACTGCAAGCACATGCCGGCAGCGGTACGGCCATCAGCAGCTCCGGCACTCACCCAGGCAGAGGTCGGGATTGAGCTGCTCCTGGCGGTTGGGGCAGGGGCTACACCGCCAGTGCTCCTCAAAAATGTCACTAAATGCAACACCGCCAGGCTGCTGCTGCGGCTGCTGCTGCGCCTCGGGCAACTGCTGGTCACTGAGGGCCGTGCCATTGGCTACAGCCTGCTGCTGGCCTCCAGGATTGGGCTGCCGCTGCTGCTCCGAGCCCACCTGCTGCTGCTGCTGCTGCTGCTGCTGTTGCAGCCCCATCCCCTGTGCCGTGGCACATGTGCTGATGCTGTTCTGCAGGCCCTTGAAGCGGTAGGCCACCACCTCGTTCGCCACGGGCTGGAAGCCGAGCAGGAAACGGCCGCAGGGCGTGAAGCACACCAGCACAGTGTTGGGTGGCGGCACCGGGCCCGGCACGGGCGTGTCGGGCGCAATGTTCTCATAGAAGCGCCGGCACTGCGGCGCCTGCGATGGACAGGTGGTTTTGGGAGTAGAAAGGGTGGCTTCCATTTGCGTCCACAAGCGGCGGCGGCGGCGGCGGCGGCAAACACCAGGGCGACAGCTGACTCACCACGGCTCCAGGCGGAGCTGACGCCACCTCCCGCCTGGCCAGACGCAGCGCCAGGTTCTCGCAGCAGCGCGTGCGCTTCATTCCGCCCCGCTCGCGTCCCCCCACATAACGGCGCTGCCGTCCTCTGAAAGCTGGTGCGATGTGCTAGAAGTTACGATGCGAAAGCATAGCGCAGATCCTGCCCGGTAGTGGTGAGAGGCCACCATGACGCCATGTGCCGCCGCCTGCTGGGCGCGCCCGCTACAACCGTGTAGCCTGTTTCGACTCCTCGTCTTTGCCCTGCCTCTCCCCTCCTTGGCCCCTGTCCTAGGATGACCGGATTTAATTACAGCCGGCACTAGTTGCAGCGGCAGGGGACCTGAGGGCGCACTGCGGGCGCGGCGGGGGTGGAGCAACAAATGAGCAGCAAATGAAAGCAAATTGTGTCGCGGGCCTTAGTCAGCTGAGGGGGGTCAAAAGCAGCTACTGGGGCTTCCGTGCAAGTGGCAGCGTGCGTGCGCTGCGTGCTGTGCCGCTGCGGCTGCTCCGCAGCGAGCCGCGGCCCGCTGCCGGCGAGTCGCCACAGTACGGCGCAACCGAAGAGACGCGCTGTCGGCGCAGGCGCCTCGGGTCAAAGCTGGTGGTGAGCACAGGGTAGAGCAGGGGGGACACACCGTTAGCACTAACCGAGAGTGAGAAGAAAAGTGTACATCAATGGGACGGGCCCGCCGGCTGCCGGTGGCATCGCGGCGCTGGGGGCCGCGGCCGTGCCGGCGGGGGCCGCGAATTTGCAGTTCTGGCCGCGCGGTCATGCGCTGCGGCTAAGCGTTTATGCATGGTGGCCGTTGACGCCGTTGGCCAGCTTGAGGTCCACGACCAGCGGAGCGCCGCTGCTGTCGTCAGACGGCCGCACGCTGTCCAGGCCGGAGGTGGGTGGCGCCAGCTCGGGCGCCGGCTCTGGCGCCGCCTTGGTGCCGCGCCCAAAGCAGCCGCACCACCGGCGCGACAGCTCCTGGCTGTGCTTGCCGCTCGCTGCCGCTGCCGCAGCACGCTCTGTCGCCGACAGCTTCTTGTGTGCCTTCTCTGGCCGCTCTGGCAGCAGTCTGGAGCATGGTTCGGCGGGCGGCGAGGGACGGCGGAGGGTGGGCTGGCTGGCTGGCACAGGGTGGGCGGAGATGAGGTGCAGCGCGGCACGCAGCGGCTCTGCTTGCCTACAACTGCCTAGCTGATGCTGCCTGCCAACACTTTCTGCCCAACGGCTGCATCGCTGCTGCTGCTGCTGCACAAGCCGCAGCTTCCTATCTAGCGCCTGCCTAGTCTAGTCTAGTCTTGCGCAGCGCAGGCGGGCAGGCGCACAGCCCCTCAACCCCCTCCAGCCTCAGCAGCACGCACCTGGTGATCAGCTTGGTCAGCAGGCACATGGGCAGCTCTCCGATGCCGATGAGGATGGAGATGAGCCACTCCAGGCCGCTCAGGTGCTCCACCTTGAAGATGCCGCCCAGGAAGAACATGATGATGACCTGAGGGTGGGCAGCCAGCAGGGGAGGCGACCAACGCTGGGTGGCTGCCGGAGAGGGGCGGGTGGACCACCCATGTGCAACGGGCTGGCCCCAGCTGGCCCGCTCAGCAGCCATGCATGCAGCCGGCAAGCCACAGCACGTGGGAGTGGCGCATGCCGAGCACAGCGTGGCGCCTGTGCACCGCTGGCTGCCCCTGCGCCCCCGCTGCGCACCTGGAAGCCTACAATGATGACCCAGACCACCCAGAAGACGTGGGAGGCGAAGAGGCCGTTGAACACGTTGAGCTCGTTCTCCACCTTGCGCGCGTTGACCATGTTGAACAGCTGCGGCATAAATGGGAGTGGTTGGGCAGGGGCGTCGGAGGTGGCAGCAGCGCAGAGTGTGCAGCCGGATCAGCGTGCCGCAACAGCTCAGGTGTGTTGCAGCACAGCTGCTGGCCCCACGCACCCCAGCACAGGCAGCAGCTGCCCACCTGGCAGAAGATGAAGGTGTTGAACACCATGGAGGAGATGTCCTTCTTGGCAGTCTCCTCGCTGTCCTGCCAGTCCTTGTACAGCTGCATGGCGCAAGGGGTTGAAGGGCAGGCTAGGTGAGAGAAGGGTGGATGAAGAGACTGCTACACGGCGCAGGGCAGCGTAGCATGGCTAAGCGCCGCACACACATGCCAGGAAGGAGCCTGCAACGCCAAGCTCAGCCTGCCAAATAGCCGCCTGCCGCGCACAAGCAGCCATCTGCAAAACCAGCACACAAATGTGCGCAGCAGCAGACGCACGTTATCCCACTCCTGCTGCACGCTGCCGAAGCCCTCAATGCAGGTGGTGTTGGTGCCGCAGAAGGCCTCCTGGTTGGGCTCCGGGAAGGTGCAGCTGCCGCTGGCGTCCACCTGGCACCAAGACACCAGGCCGCCGGCTGCAAGGAGAGGGTGATCCAGGCACAAGATTAGGGGTCATGATATGGCAGAGCGCAAGGCCGCATGTTCAGCCAGCAGGCCGCTCAACCCATGGCCGCGGCGCACACCCCGCTCACTCTGCTGCAGGTAGGCGGAGTTGGTGCAGCTGTTGGCGGCAGTGGCGTCGTTGGGGTTGCAGCAGTAGCCGGCGGGCATGCCGTTGAAGTCGTATTCAGTGGGGTTGGTGAACCAGTCGCACTGGCTGGGAATCTTGAAGCGGTCCAGCTTGGCGGGCATGCCGTAGAAGATGAGGAACAGCCAGAAGCACTGCGGTGGGAGAAGACGGGGCAGGGATGTGGTCAGCGCCGGACCGGCCTGCCGATGCATGGCTTTGCATTCACAGCGCTGTGGTGATGCAACACGCTGCAACAGCTATCCAGCTGCCTGCTGCATAATTCCTAGGCACCTGGTAGACGGCGTTGCTGAAGATGAACTTCCACATGGGCCGGCTGATGAGCGGCTCGTCGCGACCATGTGGGCGCTTGGTCAGCAGGTCAGGCGTGGGCGCCTCGGTGGCCAGCGCTGCGGGGCAGGAACACGTGCGCAGCAGCTGATGAGGCAGAGGCGGGCTGGTTGGAGGGCCCAGCCAGCCATGGCACCAACGGAGCTGCTCGGGCTGTTGCCCCCTCACTGCAGCGAGGCAAACCTCGCAGCACCGCCGGCCGGCCAGCCCAGGCTCACCCAGCGCGGCGAGGGAGTCCATGATGAGGTTGACCCACAGCAGCTGCAGCACGTTGAGCGGCGTCTCGCCGTTGGAGATGGCCGCCACCACCGCCACAATCAGCGCCACCAGGTTGATGGTGAGCTGCGGCAGAGGTGGGAGGCAGGGTGATGCACGGGGTCAAGGGCAGGTGATGATGGGCCAGCGGCACAGCGGGCGGGAGCACACACACCCTCCTCACAGCCGCCCACCGCGCTCCTTGCAGCTGTGGTGCCACAGCATGCCTGCTCTGCCGTGCGCGCACCTGGAACTGCAGGAACTTGCGGATGTTGGTGAACACGGAGCGGCCCCACAGCACAGCCTTGACGATGGAGGAGAAGTTGTCGTCCATGATGACAATGTCGGCGGCCTCCTTGGCCACCTCAGTGCCTGGAGGGAGGGGAGAGGCATGGGTGGGTTGCTGGTGAGTGGGGCAGTACAGTGGTGACGGGAATTTTAATTTTGGCGCGCGAGGCCATGGAGCCGATGCAATGCCAGCCGCACTCGCGCCGCCCTCCAAGCCCTGCCCCACCCGCCCCTGCATCACTCACCGGCAATGCCCATGGCCAGGCCCACATCACTCTCCTTGAGCGCGGGCGCGTCGTTGGTGCCGTCGCCCGTCACCGCCACCACCTCGCCCAGCTTCTTCAGCGTCTGCACCAGGATGTACTTGTCGCGGGGGGAGGAGCGGGCCAGCACCTGCGCAGGTGGAGTGGGGGTGGGGGAGGCAAAGTGCTCAGCTCACCAGTGTCTGTGAGTGGGCAGCCACTGACACGCAGGCAGTGCATGCAGGCAGCGCCACAACTCAGCCGCCGCGGCCTGGTGTACCCCGCGCCCCTCCCCTTGCATGCCCACCTGCAGGCGTGGCAGCAGCGGCAGCAGCTCCTCCTCGGGCATCTTGCGGAAGTCGGGGCCCTCCAGCGCAATGCCGTCATCTGTGGGTGAGAAGGGAGTGTGACAGCTCACAGTCAGAGCCTTCTCATGTCTCCAGAGCCCACCCACGTGACCAAAATGAGCCTAGGGCAGCAAGGCTCCACAAATAGGGCCGGCCATCCCAGCCCAGCCCAACACTGTGAATTGCACACAGGCCCCCACTGCGCTGCTGCATTCGGCTAACCTGTGAGGATGCCGCACTCGCGCGCGATGTGCTTGGCGGTGTGGATGTTGTCGCCGGTGACCATGCGCACGGTGATGCCGGCGCGCTGGCAGGTGGCCACCGCATCGGGCACCTCCTTGCGGACGGGGTCCTGCACAAGATGGGATGGGCACGCACGCAGGGCCGACCAGCTGTCAGCTGCATGCAGCGGCTGGGTCGGCCAGGACCAGTGCACGACCGCAGCTCCCAGCCCTCCCACATGTGCGCACATCCAGGCCGCTGTCGCCGCTGCGCACCACACCAAGCCGCCCCCAGCCAGCCGCACCGCCCCACCTTGATGCCCACGATGCAGGTCATGGTCAGGTTCTCCTCCAGGTGGTGCGGCTTGGAGAAGTAGTCGGCGGGGCGGCTGGGGTCGTTCTGCAGGCGGGGTAGTAGGCGGGGCGGGCAAGCATGCTGGTGAGCGCATGCAGTGCAAGAGCAGCACGCAGCCAGGCAGCGAAAAGCAGCAGCAAGGGCACACACCATATGGCAATGCCACCAAACCCACCTCGGCAAAGTCGGTGTAAGCCAGGCAGAGCGTGCGCAGGCCGGAGGACGCCATGCCGGTCACAGTGCCCAGCAGCTCCTCACGCATGGTCTGCAGACAGCGGGCGCGAGCGCGATGCATCAAAAGTGCAGGTGCAGGCAGTCCAGCAGGCTGGCAAACGTGCACACAGCTACCACCTGCCAACCAGGGGGAGCTGCCCATCCGGCCAGAGCCCCAACCAGCCCACCTCAGTCATGGGCACCGTCTCGCCGGCAGCATTGACCATGGCCGTGCAGCGCGTGAGCACCATCTCAGCGGCGCCCTTGTTGTACAGCCGCAGCGCGCCGTTGCGGCGCACCAGCACGCTGGCCATCTTGCGCTCCGAGGAGAAGCCGTACACCTCTGCCGGGGGGCAGGGTGGGCAGGACAGCTGTTGAGGGCCAGCAGGCGGGCTGGGGTAGGGCGTGGTGAACGCTTGGGCAGCAGGCTTGCACTTGGAACCAACACTTGCATGTGCGCTAGCCTCCGAGCCAGCCACCAAAGCTTCAGAACGAAACCTACAGCTCCAGACCAGAAGCCCTGCACGCACCCACGGTGGCGGCATGGTGCATGTCGCGCAGCGCCTTGTAGTCCTGGCCCCACTCCTTCTGGAGCATGAGCAGCAGCGCACACTCGGTGCGGTTGCCCACAAAGTCAATCTTGCCGGTCTTCTCGTCGGTGATCAGGAAGGCCTGCAGATGCGGGCGCCAGGAGGGGCCGACGGCTGCCTGAGCATGATGCCGCTTGCACGACGGTTGCGTGCAACATGTGCACCTCTGACAGACGCACACCCTTCTGCGCATATCACTGCCACACAAGCCACCCATGCCCACTCGCCTTGGAGTTGAGCGCCGCGTTCAGCACGACCTCCTCGGCCGCGGCGGCGGGCAGCTGCGACAGCGCGGGCACCTCGGCGTACATCTGCAGGGGAGCAGAGCAGAGAGAAATTGCTCAGAGATGTGCACTCAACATAACCGCCGCACACGTGGCTGTCACCACCACGGCCTCCCATAGTCCTGCAGGCCCCCAGCCCAGCAGCCCTCGGTGTGTCGCACCTGGCCGCAGAAGTAGCCCTTGACCACCGTCATGCGGTTCTCGGTCAGCGTGCCGGTCTTGTCAGAGCAGATGGCGGTGGCACCGCCCATCGTCTCGCACGCCGCCAGCACACGCACAAAGTTGTTGTCCTGTGGTGGAGGGATCAGAGCAGTGCAGCATGGTCGGCAAAAGCTGCCCCCGGGGCTGTGCAGTAACCCCACCAGCGCACTTGGCAGCAAGCCAGCCATGTCGTCCCTGGCTGCCCAGCCCCAGCCGCTGCACATTGCCACCCGCGCTGCCCCCTCCCCTCACCTTCATCATCTTCTTCATGGAGTAGGCCAGGGAGATGGTGACAGCCAGGGGCAGGCCCTCGGGCACCGCCACCACCAGGATGGTGACGGCAAAGATGAAGAACTCCAGCGGGCCCTCAGAGAACTTGCTCATGGGGAAGCCGCCCTCCACGATGATCCAGCTGCGGGCGGGGAGGGAGCGAGGCAAGTCAGGACGGGGGGAAGGGGGTCTGAGATGCCAGCACAGTGCCTGCTCAGCATGACGCAGCCCAGATTGTCCCTCACTTGCACGCGCAATAGTTGCCCAGCAGGCTTGCACCCAGGCACCCGTCCCACTGTCTCACCGGATGAGCAGCACGAAGAAGGAGATGACGGCGGCGATGAAGCCCAGCTTGCCGATGGCGGTGGCCAGCCAGCCCAGCTTCTCCTGCAGCGGCGTCTCTCCCACCTCGCCCACCACCAGCGCCATGGTGCGGCCCCACTCGCTGTGCTCGCCCACCGCAACCACTAGCATGCGGCCGCTGCCCTCGGTGACCTGTGGAGAGGGTGGGCCGGGGTGGCAGCGTGGTGCATGCGTGAGCTGCAGTGCAGCTCTTGGCTTTGGGAAGCCGCTGACCTGCTGGCATCCTACCAGCTCTGCTGCACAACAGCACAGCCTGCAGTCTGCAGCCATTGCATCCACAGCGGGCTGCACCCAAAGCACACCTGCGTGCCGGAGCGGACCCACGGCTCCATGCCCGCCTCGGTGGGGCCCTTCTTCACGGGGTCGCTCTCGCCGGTCAGAGACGCCTCATCCACCACCAGGCCGTGCGTCTGAGAGGAGGGAAAGGAGCAGGAATGCCCTTGTGTATGACCGGAGGAGATGCATACGTAGGCCCCGCTCCCAGGAAAGGAGCCGCTGGGGAGATCAGATTCTTCTTGCAGGATCAGATCGGTACTGCACAGTGCGTGAAGTCCTTGCACAGCATGCTGCCCCCGCACCCAAGCACACGTGCGCGATTCCAATCCGCCTGCGCACCTCCACAACGTAGCCGTCTGCGATGATCTTGTCGCCGGTGTCCAGCAGCATGAGGTCGCCCACCACCACCTCGTAGTTGGGCACCGTCAGCTGCTGGCCGCCGCGCATCACCTTGACCTGCGCATTGGGCGGCAGGAAGCATGGGATGCATTACAGACGATGCCAGGAGCTGATTCGCAGAGGCTGCCAGGAGCACGCTAGGCCAGCCAGCCATGCATGCGTGCCGAGTGCTGTGGCGGGAAAGCTGGCTGTGCGCACAGGAGGGCCCGGGCTGTCACCCCCTCGTCATGCGCCAGGCCCCGCAGGTGCGCACCTCAATAATGTCCTTTTGGGCATTGAGCTTCTGGAACTGGCGGTCCTTGTTCCAGTCGTTGAAAGCACCTGACGTGGGCGGGGACACAAATGGCGCAGGGTATGTGGTCAGCACATGGGGATGCCGCGCAGGCGGCGTGGGCTTTGCGCACAAGCATGCAGCCCGCAGGCAAGCAGGGCATGCGGTCGCTGAAGGCAGCTGGGCTTACAGGAGGGGGTGCAGCATCCCGACACTCACCCACAAGCGATACCACCAGGACGGCAACCCAAATAGCCACGCCCTCTGACCACGCGCTGTCCTCGCGCTCCGCAGGCACCGCCACGCCCAGGATTGTCGAGATCTGCGTGCATGCAGGGTGAAGGTTCAGTTGCCAGGGCACAGCAGTGCTGCTGTGGGAGGAGTTGGAGGTTGCCTCCAAGCCCTCGCACGCAAATGCATGCACTCTTCAAGCGGGCCAGCTTCCGCCAGGGCGGAAGCAGTGCAGGCGGCAGGCGGACAGCCATTGACCGGGCCCGTGCGGCGGCGCACCATGGCTGCCGCCATAAGCATGATGAGGGTGGGGTCCTTCAGGTTGCCAAACCACAGCTTGAAGAAGCTCTTGGGCGGAATTGCCTTGAACTTGTTGGCGCCAAACGCCGCGCTGCGGGGGCAGGCACGGCGTTGGAGGTTTGCGGTCGGGACAGGACCGGGTGGCAGAGATCGGTCGAGGCATTCAGAAGACACACTGAGAAGGACAAACCAACATTGAAAACCCATCGGCACAGGCACGCACCGGCGCGCCTCGGCGTCCGAGCCATCAGTGGCGGCGGGGCTGATGCCGTCGTGCAGCGAGGTGCAGAGGGCGGAGGCCACGCCCTGCAGGCCGCCCGCGTCCGTCCATGCCGCATTGTCCTTGTGCTGCAGGCGCACAGCAGGCAGACGGGGGATGCAGGTGAGGGGCAGCGGGGAGGCTGGCGCGCCCGCAGCCAGAGCGGCGGCTGTGCGGCGGCTGGCGGCGCGGCGGCGGCGGCGGGAGGCGGGCGCAACGCGGCGTCCCTCTCCCCGCGCCAGCTGCGACTTCTCACCTCAGAGATGGCCGAGAGATGGCCCAGGCTGATGCCGAAGGGCTGCACCGGCGGCTCCGCGTCGGCGCTGGCGGTGTGCGCAAGCGCGGGGCGCTCCACATCGTCGGTGGTGTTCCCCATTGCGCCCGAGCCGCCTGGGTGGCTGTGGGGCGCCGCGCCGCTCACCCCGTAGGCCAGTCAAGGGGAGGGCTGTTGGTGTGGTTCCAAGGGAGTCCCAAAGCAGCAGAACTGGGCCCCCTAAGCGCAATTAGGCGGCCAGGAAATAGGCGCCACGTGCCCGCCGCCTCCCAAGTTGATGCCCACTGCCCAGCAGCCGATGCTGAACAGGTGCTCTTCCATCCAATTTTGCGACGTTTCGCGGTGTTTGGGTCTTCCACCTGGGGCGCTGCATGCGCTGCGCACTCTTCGCGGGCATGTCCCCAAGCCGGCATCCGCCGCCGCTGCCCAGCCGCCGCCGCCCAGCCCCTGGGCATCTACCGCCGCCCGGCACACGCCAGTCGGCACAATCTCCCCTGCATTGCGTGCAGCCTTGCATTCTTGCACCAGGCAGTGCATGCCCCAGGATTAGCGGCGGTTCAGCTCGGCGCCAATCAGCAGCCAAGGTTGAACGCTTGCGACCGGCAGGCCTGGTTGGGCGGCATTTGATGCATGCAGATCTAAAACCAAGCTGAGCTGTGCAATGAATGCTGGGTTGCCGGTGCTGCAGTGTTACATCTGCACGGTGTTGAATGCATATGGGCGCTGGACGGGCTGAAGCCGAGATGGTGTGCAGCAACCTGTTCTGTCTCCTGCCGAGGGTGCCAAGCCTGCACGCCCGCCGTGGACAGCGGCCGTGTTTTGACAGTAGACCCGGGGGTTCGGGGAGCGGAGCTTCAACAGCACTGAAATTGCGGCTGTGCGCGTTGCGTGATCAGCAAGCCAGGGTACATCTCCGCGCCATCTCTGCCGCCGCCGCCGCCGCCGCCGTCCGCCGCTGCCGCACCACCACACACCATTGTGGGGTGCCGCGCAGAGGCAGCAGTCACCCCGCACCCCGCAGCAGCCAGGACGCCAGGGCGGGCTTCCGCACGCAGTCGTCGCTGTGCGCCAGGGCCGCCTGCAGCGCGTGCCGCAGCACCGCACCCGCCGGCATCCCGCCGCCAAGCATCTCGTCCCATGCCGCCATCGCGCCGTCCAGCTGCGAGACCTCCATCAGCAGCAGGCTCTGCGCCGCCAGCGCCGCCAGGGTGCCAGCGGCCGGGTCGTTGCTGCATCAGCAAGGGGGAGGGTGCCTCACTGAACCACTGCTCAGCCAAGCCAGGCAGCCAGCCCCAAACACGCCCCCAACTTGAACGACAGATGCGCTGCTGCATGTTTGATGCCAACAACAAAGGGCCCACCCCTGCCCCTGCACCGCACCGTGCCGCCAGCGCCGAACACGACTCCAAAACCTGCTGCAGACACAGCAGCGCAACCGGGCTGCCCAGCGGTAGCGAGGCCAGCACGGTGGCCAGGCCTTGGCCAAGCTCGGCCGGGGGTGCCGACCCAGCGGGGCAGCCCTCCAGTGAGCGCTGCATGTAATAAGCCGCCAGCGGCTCCCGCCGCTGCTCCGGTAGTGCCACCAGCAGCGCACAGAACAGCTGGTGGGCGGCTGCAGCGGCGGGGCGGTGCGGGTGGAGCAGGTACAGGAAAGCCAGGGGGGCAACCCGCTCCTCCAGGGTGACCTGAGAGCAGGATGGAGGGTGGGTAGGGAGGCATGTGCCGGCCAATCAAGCGGGGGCAGGGGCAATTTCTTTATATTTCAGGCGCTGCTGAAGTCAGACGCGCAGCATATGGCACGGCTGAGGTCAGAAGCGCACAGCTACGGCAAGATAGCAAACAGGCACCCAGCATGAGGTCCCCAGCCCACTCACCACCGGCAGCATGCCGCAGCAGGGCACTAGCGCATTGAACAGCAGCTGCACCTTGGCGGCCGACACTGCGTCAACCAACCAGGCAGCCTGGCCGGCATGGGCGGGGCACTGCACCGCCAGGTCTGCATAGCACGGCAGGCAGGCTGCCAAGATGGCAGCTGCTGCCGGGTCGCCGGGAGCCTCTGCCAGCGCCGCCCGCAGCAGGGCTGCATACTGAGCTGTGCCGACGCGACAGAACTGCAAGTCTGCCAGCACTCCAACAACCGTGGCAGCCAGCTGCGCTCGCTGGGCTTCTTGCCGCTGACCATCCGCGGCCGGCGCCACTACTGCCGCCGAGTGCTTGGCTGGCTCTGCCGACACTAGGGCTGCGGCTGCCTGCCATGCTGCCACGAGCAATGCCAGGCAGGCCAGGAACAGTTTGTCCAGCAGCTGCCTCACAGCAGCAGCATCCACCCCTGCCAACCAGGCTGGGCTGGCAGACAGCGCCAGCTGGCGATAGTGCGCCTGCGCCTGGCGGGCCGCCACTTGCACCTGCTGCACCAACCAGTGCTGCTCCTTGCCTGGCAGCTGTGAATACAGCGCCGAGAGTCTGGTGGTTATGCCGGCGGCTTGCTGCACCAGTGCACCGCCTGCTTGGCGCTGCAGCAGCGCACTGGCCTGCGCCGGCGGCATTGCGGACATGGCTGCCTGGTGCAATGGGGCAAGGCTGAGGGCGCTGTGAAGCAGCGCCTGCACCTGACACCGGGCTGAGGCTGCCACTAGCTGCGGTCGTCGCACTGCTGCACACAGCTGCGCGCTGGCAAGCGCGCTTGCATCCCGCAGTGCCTGGGCTGGCTGGCTGTGATCGACCGTCCCTGCAGCTGCCGCTGGCGCTGCTGCTTGCACCGCAGCTGCTGCGCACGCAGCTGCAAGGCTACCCTCAGCCTCCGCTGCCAGCTGGGTTGCTTCAGGGAAGCCGGCAGCTGCCCTGAGCAGCCCCTCCACCAGGCCTCC
Source organism: Chlorella sp. CH2018 (assembly GCA_009928355.1). Taxonomy (NCBI): domain Eukaryota; kingdom Viridiplantae; phylum Chlorophyta; class Trebouxiophyceae; order Chlorellales; family Chlorellaceae; genus Chlorella; species Chlorella sp. CH2018. The sequence goes on from VIYQ01000033.1 coordinate 36,098, forward strand.
CAGCACCAGCACTGCCGCTGCACCTTGCACCAGCTGGCCGCTGCTCTCAATAGCTGCTGCCGAAGCCGCTGGCGCTGCATCACGTAGCACAGCATATGCGGGCCGCAGCAGCCCATGCACGGCTGCCGCGGCCGAAGAGCGACGGATGGCTGCCATGGCAGCGCCCCTGCCCAGTGCATATGCCGGCGCCAGGCAGTCGATGGCCAAGCATGGGGGCTCGCCAGCAGGCGGCCCCCAGCCGCCCAGCCATCGGAGCAGCGCTGCCAGCAGCCAGCAGGCTGCCACTGGTGTGCCCTGCAAGCAGGGTAGGGAAGTGAAGGGTCGGCACTGGTGAGCATTGATGCCATGGGTGCATGACTTTGACGTTCGTGACCATTCCCGCGGGGTTACGATCGGCAGCTTGGATGAACATAAACCTCCCCAGCGTCATCAACAGTCTCACCTCCAGGCAGGGCAGCAGTGCACCAACAGCTGCCATGGCATCCGCGGCAGTGCCTGGCACTGGGCTGCCCAGGCGGCCATCTAGCAGCGCACTGCCCACCACCTCGGCCGCCTCTGCTCCCGTGCCTGGCTGCCCGGCCGCAGCTGCTGCGCTGCTCAGCAGCAGCAGGCAGCTTGCTGCCAAGGTTGGCTGGTCTGGTGGCGTGGGACAGCTGGTGCTGCCCAACAGTGCCCTGCCCGCTGCTGAAGCTCGGTGCAGCAGCTGCATGTCCCGCCCATCGGCGGGCTGCAGGCCCTGCTGCTTCGCCCAGCGTGACAGCAGCGCCAGGGCCGGCAGCAGGAGTGCGGGGGGTGCGCCAGGGCGCTGCACAGCGTCGAGAAGTATTGCTGACTGCTGCGATGTTGGCGTCTGACGGGCATCCGCAAGTTTTGCCAGGGCAGCAGTCGCCTGCGAGGGTTAATTTATTTTGGCGGCGGCGGCGGCGGCAGCACCGTCAGCGGCGAGCGGCGGCAGCAGCAGGAAGCGGGCGTCTCGGCGGTGGCTTGCATGTCGTCAGTACAGCAATCAAAAGCTCATAGGCCTGCAACGCGGGCAAACAAAGTGCACCGTGGCCACTTCGGCGCCCGCCGCAGCGCTCCACAGCTCCTGTGTTCCGCGGGAACTCTTCATTGCAACTATTGCTGTCACAGGAGATTGCACAGCCGCTTGTAATGCTGTTACTCGAGCTCCCAGCCGCAGCTTGGTGACTGTGCCGGCAGCAGCATGAGGTGAGCGCAGTGCGCCGCCAGCAGGCTCAGACTGCATCCCCGCATCGATCCAAGTTCGATCTGCACAAGCACGCGACCTGCCGATGGGCCTGCGGGGCCTTGCCTCGCTGCTGGACTCCCCTCCACGGGCCTCGTCCACCGCCACAATCACGCACTTCGACGTGAGTCGGCTGGGCGCCGATCTCAGCTCAGCGGTCAACTATGTGCTGGGCGGCGGCGGCGGCAGCGGCGGCGCCTCACTGGTCGTCAGCGGTGGCGGCAACGCCGCACCGCACATTGACTATGCCGCGGTGGCAGACGCCGTGCAGCAGGCTGTGCTAGCAGCCGCCTCCCAGGCGCAGCCGGCAGCCGCACCGGAGCGGGCGGAGCAGGGCGGCGAGCAGCCCAGCAGCAGCGGCGAGGGAGCCGCCCAGCTTGAGGCGGCCTCTCCCTCCAGCGCATCAGCTGCCGCGCCATCAGCAGAGTCTGGTGAAACAGCAGCGGGCAGCGCAGCAGGCAGCAGCGCAGCCGCTCCGAGTGCCGCCCCTGCGCCCCCCGCTGGCCGGCTGGGCCCTGCCGAAGTGACACTGGTCGAGGCCAAGGGCACCGCCGACATACATGGCCTGCGGGCCACCAGCTGCTCCAACTTCTCGACCGTACGCAGCAGCACCTGCGTGTTCAAGGGGCGCTGGATGTACGAGGTGCAGCTGGGCTCCTCTGGCATCATGCAGGTGGGTGCTGTGTCTTTGGGGTTTAGTGAGTGAGAGGTGCAGCCGTTTCTGGCCTGCAGCAGGTCGGGAAGACAGGCCGCAGTCGGGGACGGAGCTGCTGGGTCGGTGCGGCCTACACCTTGCGTGCACTAGCAACCATGCCATCCGGGGTACAGCTGCGGCAGTAGATGCTGACACTCCTGCTGGCTGCGCCCTGCTCCTGTGCAACCCCTGCAGCTGGGGTGGACCACTCTCTCGGCCCGCTTCAACTCCGAGGAGGGAGTGGGCGACAACCACGACAGGCAAGGCTGGCAGGGCAATGGGGAACGATTCGTGGCCCGCAAGGCTAGCCGCACAGCTAGTGCCATACTGTGGGCCACTGCTAGGCTGTCGTGCTGCCTCCCATGCTGCTGACGAATTTTGTGTGCGATTGCTCTGTCATGGCTGGTCCTGCCCCGCAGCTATGCATACGATGGTCGGCGCAAGCAGCGCTGGCACGTGTCCAATGTGCCGTATGGCGAGCAGGTGGGCCGGGATTGCTGGCTGTTTTGGGATGGGTTGGGCATTTCCTGACTGTGGTTGAAGCAGGGGGCACGGGGGCAGGCACCCTTCGTCGGCTTGAAGGAAGGTGCATGCAGCCGCCAGGGCCGTTAGCAGCGCGCCCTGCAGTGTTGCACCGGCCGGCTTCATCTCCATCTAGCTCCACAAGGTCGGGTTCCACCCGCCATTTGCCTCCCCGCATCAATCTGTGTCCTGTCCTACCGCAGTGGGCGGCTGGTGATGTCATTGGCTGCTGCATCGACCTGGATGCCGGCAGCATGCGCTTCTACCGCAATGGCACGGACCTGGTGAGCTGGCTGTGAAACAGGGCACTGAGTGCAACTGCTGAGCTGTGCGGCCACTGAGTGCAACTGCTGAGCTGCTTGGCAGCTTTCAACGGAAGCGGCCTGCACAGCAGGTGGATAGCAGCGCGCTGCCAAAGCCCGGCCACCAACCGCCCTGCGGCACATGCTGTCCGCCCTCCTCACAGGGCGTGGCGTTCACCAATGTGCGGCGCGGCATGCCGGGCATGGCCTACTTTGCGGGGGTGTCCCTGTCCTACTCAGGTGAGTGCATGGGCAGTTCTGCGTTTGCCATCAGTGCGGCATGCCATGCATCCACTGGGCAAGAAAGGCAGGCCGCTGCCACCCTCCCGTGCTGCCGTTAGTTTCCCTTTCCCTTCCACCCATGCCGCCCGGCAGAGCGCTGCGAGCTCAACTTTGGGGCGCGGCCCTTCCAGCACCCGGTTGAGGGCTACCGGCCGCTGCATCTGGAGGCGCCATCCCCCGCTGACGCAGCAGAGATGGGGCTGCCTGGTGGGCGGGCGGGCCAGCTGGCGGCTGCTCGCTACCTTGCCGGCTGCTTCAGCCGCCTTACAGACGTCAGCTCACCCTCCCCTGCTGCCCCAGCCACACCATCAGCAGCAGAACCTGCAGCAGCGGAGCCAGCAGAGGCGGCCGCAGCTGTGGCGGCGGCCGCGTCGCAGCCCGCCAGTGAGGGCAGCAGCAGCCATGAGGGCGGCCTGGGCGAGGAGGAATTGGAGGAACAGCCGTTGCCGGGAGGCCCGCTGTTCCCTGCCGTACCAGCCGGCATGGGCACCCGGCCGTCCCTGGGTGCCGGCTTGCTGCCTGATGCAGATATGCTGGCCGCCCTGGCGGCAGCCGGCAGCAGCAAGCCACCCGCCCGCCCCGGCAGCGCACAAGGCCGGCCCAGCTCTGCTGGTGCTGGCGCCCCAGCCATTGGCATGGATGACAGGGTGCTGCTGGGTGCTGTGCTGGCACAGCACTTGGGGCCCCTGTGCTGCGACCAGTACATCGTTGAGGCAGCCCTGCTGCCATGGCTGGATGATACAGCCGGTGACTTGTGCAGCAGCCCAGGGCCGGCAGTCCCCAGCAGGCTGTCTTTTGAGGAGCATGGAGGCAGCGGCCAGCAGGGCGGCAGCGGAACTGGTGACAGCGGCGGTGGCGGCGCTGATGCTGAGCCTGCATCGCCTGATGCTCCAGCGTCCAGCCCGGCAGCAGCGACAGCCAGTGCTGCAGCGCCCAAGCAGGCTGCGGAGGGGCTGGAGCTTGGGCGGCAGCGCCTGGCACAGCTGCTGCAGCTGCTGGCGGCTGTGTTGGAGCCGGAAGAGCTGTCCGTGCTCGTCAGCACCGTGTGCTGGGTGAGGTGCAATGCACTGGCGGGTGTGCTGCGTTCCTTATCTTGCTTCCATAATCTTGACTCTGCCTACTTTGGGTCCCAACAACCTCACAATGCCTGCCCTCTCCTTTTGCCCATGCAGTCACTGGGCCGCCGGGTGCGCAGCTGTGTGTGGTCGCTGCAGGAGCTGCCCGCCTCCCCAGCGCTGGCAGCACTGCGCCTGTGGGGTGCCATGCTGGACTGTGAGGATGTTCGGGCAGGTGCGCCGATGGACAGGGTGGGTTTGTGTGGCAGGTGCAAGGCGTGGCATGGCATGGCGCAAGCTGCGCACGCACACAGTGCAGCAGAGATTGGTGGGGGCCCTTCCAGTGCCACGTGTCGATCATGCATCCAAAGCTCTGCCACCCTTGCCGCAGCCTGGCTGGCCAGCGGCGATTGGATGCAGCAGCTGGAGGAACTGCTGGCGGTGCGGCAGCCCAGCGAGGAGGACCTTGCTGAGGTGGGTCATGAAGTCATGAATAGGGGATGGCTGCATGCGCCTAGGCATCACATCACACGAGGTTGGGTGCGCAGTCCTTGGGCTACAGCTGCAGAGGACGCGGGTTGCATGGCTGTGGCGGTGCATCTTGCAAGCTGTCGCAGGAAGACGGTCACACAGCCGCTCCACCCCTGCCCCCCCGCCCTGCAGCTGCTGTGCAACCTGAAGGTGGCGTGGGGCCAGGACGGCAATGTGGTGCGCAGCGGCCGGGAGGAGCAGTGCGCCTTTGCCGCCGACCTCAACAAGCTGACCGACGGGCTGGAGCAGGTGGGAGTGGGGCAGCAGTTTGTGGCATGGCACCAAGTAGTGTCATGGGGAGGGCGTCTCAGCTTGTTGTATGATGCGGCTGGAGCGGACAGCAGGGGCGTTTGAGCCTTGGAGTGTCGGGAGTGTCAGCAGGGGAAGAGTGGCATGAACTCGGCCCTTGCTCCCTGCTCTGCAGGTGGAGGCGGCTCAGGCAGACATCTTCCTGCAGGTCTACCTGGCATCTCAGGAAAGCTCCGCCAGCACCAGCACTGACAGCAGTGGATGGGGGGAAGCTGGGCAGCAGCAGCAGGAGGAGGAGCAGCAAGAGCGGCAGCGGCACCAGCAGGAGCAGCAGGAGGAGCAGCAGCCAGAGGCGGCGCAAGCAGCGCCCGCTCAAGAACAGCAGCAGCAGCAGCAGCAGCAGCAAACCACTGAGCAAGTGGCCGAGGCCAGCAGCTCTAGTGCAGCAGAGTCGCAGCAGCCAGCCGACGCGCCAGGCGCCTCTGAGGCAGTGTTGCCACAGCAGGCAGAGCAGCAAGAAGGGGATCTGCAGCAGCAGCCGGGCGGTGGCCTGGAGGGGGAGCGGCCACAGCAGCAGCAGGGGGAGGATGAGGAGCAGCAAGGGGAGCGGGCTGCAGCACAGGGCACAGCTCCGCCGCTGCCAAGGGCGGAACCAGAGCCGCCTGGTCGCCACCTGCGCGAGTTTTTGGAGCTGCTTGTGGCCAAGAACCACGGGGCCATGCGGCACATCCCGCCGCCCGGCCTGTCGGACCAGACGGCGCTGGCCTCGGCGGTGTTTGCACTGCTGCGCCTCATGAATGAGCAGGTGAGAGGTGGTTTATAGAGGCCATGGGCGCGAAGGGTGGGGGGGAGAGCTCACGAGGGCGGAGGCTTGATGGCAGGTGGGCGACCGAGCGGCATGTGTTCAACCCACTCTGCCGGCTCTCCTGGTGTGCAGGTATCTGCCAGCCTGCCCGCTGTGCCATCCATCCGCTGGGACCCCACGCTCACGTTCCTCGAGGTAACATTGGCGTTGACATCACGTGGCTGTGGCATGCATGTGCTTGCGCCATGAAGTCGTGCCCGGCATGTGTCGCTGCCGTGCTGCATGTACCCGGCCAGCCTCCAGCCAGCGGCCTAACCTCGCACTCTGTCCTGTTCCCAACCTCGCACTCTGTCCTGCCATGGTTCTCACGCACGCAGGGCGGCCCTCTGGGAGATGGGGAGGACCCGTACTGGGATGCTGGGCGCTTGGGAGGCACGCTGTCACATGTGGCCCGCGAGCACCCGCCCACAGGTGCGCCTGCCTGGGCCAATGGCCCAGCCGGCAATCGCGATAGTTTGGTTTGGGGCAGCTGCTGGCGGACGCCTGCTGGCTTTGCATGCAGAGGCCCTGCCACTTTGGGCGCTCGCCAACGGCTCCCCATGGCTTCTTTATCACATGTGTATGCAGCTGAAGACAAGCTGCCGCTGGAGGGCCTGCCCCTGGGTGCTGTGGTGCGCTACGACATCCCGCTGCACCTGGCGTCCCGTGCCCTGGAGGGCCCATGTGAGTGCGCAGTGTGGGGCGACGACGTTTCAGGACTGGGTTGGGCAGGGTTGCGATGGGAAGCGCGTCACAACACTTGATGCAGCAGCAGTGCGCAGCCTGGCAATCTGCCTGGGCGCAAAATCGGCATAGCAAGCTCTTTGCAGCAGCTCTCTAGCCAGGATACGTCTGCCCGCTGTGCCCTAACGTCCCTGCCTCGCCCTACCAATCGACCCCACGCAGCCTTCAGCGACGTGTGGCTGCGTGACCGCCTGCTCATGCTGTGCCACCTGTCGGTGGCACCCCTCATGCGCGGGGCTCTCAGCCACCTGGGCTCCATGCAGGCCGCGCTGGCGGGGCTGCGGGCCATTGGAAGGTGGGCAGACGAGTTGTGTAGACTGGAACTGGAGTGAGGGTACTGCACACCTCGGGCTGCCCCTCTTGCCGTCTTGTTGCTACCCGGTAGCTGAGGCAGCCAGCTGAGGCAGCCCAAACCGCTGACCGCCTGGTGTGTCCTCCCTCTCCCTCCCTGCCCCGCAGCGAGGCAGAGGAGCGGGGCGGCATGCTTGCCGACACGCGGCGGCAGTGCCAGTCGGAGTTTACGCGCAGCCTGCGCAACCATGAGTGGGCACAGGTGGGTGACCGGGCCATGGGAGCTGTGCGCTGGGTGATTCCGCAGCAGCCAGCAACTGGAGTGCATCGGTGTGTGCCGGAGCAGGACTGGCCAGTGTTGTGATGCCGGCGGGTTGTCACCTCACATGCCCTGCGATCTCCGTGCCCCGCCCTCCGCAGTGCTGGCTGCTGTCTCCCTGGCGGCAGCAGGGCGCCTTTGTGCTGGCTGTGTCCACCGCTCAGCTGGTGGCGGCTGTGTCTGCGCAGCGCCACAACCTGCTGCGATACGTGCCCGAGCTGTACTGCACCACCGTACTGGACATGGTGAGGCTTCCACGGCCACTGCGCTGCCCTTGAAGCACAGTCGGACAGCCCACAGCAGCCCTTTGCAGCAGTAACCTGCCAATCATGCACACGTCTGCACAGCGTTTGAGGGTGATTTGTTCCACCAGGTGGGAACAGAGGCGACGGACGCGCTCCATCCAGAACGTGTAATGAACACGCACCTGCCGCCCTCCCGTTCCTCCCTCTCCCCTCCCCCAGGTGCATGCAGTGCACCGCTGCGAGCCGCCGGTGCTGGACCATGCGGCCATGCTGGGGCTGGGCCTGCGGCACATTGTAGACTTTGTGGTCCGCCACCTGGAGGACTCGCGGGTGGGCTGGGGCCTTGCGCATTTGCTGCATGCTGGCTGGGGTGGGATGGCGTGCAGCAGGACGCCTTGTCGCTGGCGCCAGGGTGGGCTAGCCATCCACCCGGCAGCGCAGCCGATCCCTGTCTCTTCGCACGCCCCCACCCCCGCAGATTGTGAGCCCCGAGGTTCAGACGCGCCTGCTGCAGATGGTGCTGGACGCCACCTCGGAGCTGGTGCGTTTGTTGCATGGCAGCCAGAAGGTTGATACTATACTGCTCATGACGAGCGGTGGGCCGCTCTCTGACCGCGCATCCTGTCTCCCCACCGCTGGGTGGCCATGTGTCGTGTGCCGCACCGGTTTTCTGCCGTCCCTCTGCTTTTGCATCGCCGCAGCCTTGAAAATGGGTCTGTTTGCCCTCCTCTGATGCAGGACCTGCTGCGGGAGCTGGGTCAGAACGAGGTGGCACGTACCCGCCTGCTGCCCTCCATGATGCGCCTGTTTGGCCGCCAGCTGCTGTGGGGCCCCGTCTCCAACTTCTTCGCGCTGCTGGTGGAGGGGCAGGGTGAGCATCGTGCGGTTGCCTGGGCGCGCCGCGGCTGTATCTGCAAACTTGGGGCGGGGCTGCACCTGCGCTCTGCCTTGTCCTCAGGACGAGGCTGCTTGCTGCATTCAGCGTCTCAACTCTCCCCTGCCCTTGCCCACCTCCCCAGGCTTCCTGCACCCGCCCCCCGCCTTCCCCTCCGACTTTGTGGAGCCGCTGGGCCGGCTGCGGGCGCTGTTCAAGCAGGCCTGCCTGGGAGGTGAGCGCATGGGGCACAGAGAAGGTTGGTGCTAGTGCTGGTGCCGGTGCCGGTGCTGGTGCTGGTGCAGGACCAGCCCTGACCCACCTTCCCGCTGTGTTGTGCTAGAGTCGTGCATGGCGCGCGGTGGATGCATCACGATGCGCCGCTGTCTGCGGTTTGCATATCCTCACGCTCCGCTGGCCTCTGCAACCCCTCCTTCTGCAGACGGCGAGCTATGCAGCCGCTTCCTGCACCACCTGTTCACGCACCTCAACTCCATGCTGACGGAGCTGGTGGCCTCCCTGGAGGTGGGGTGCTCTGGCTCTGGCTGTGGTATTGGCAACCCTGGGTTGGCGGCAAGGAGAGGCAGCTGCATGGCTGGGGGAGGCGAGCACCACCGGCCGGCGCTCAGCATGCACCGTCATCTTGCCAACACGACTTGCTCCAGCTATTGCAGGGGCATGAACCGCAGCTGGCCCATTCATGCAACAAGCATGCACCCTCACATCGGTGCCACTCACCTCCCTCCACCTGCTGCAGGGCCTGGACAGCAGCTGGACGCGCGCCGGCGGCGGCCCCTCCCCACAGCTGCTGCGCCTGCTCACCTCTACCGCCGACTACACCCTGGTCCTGCTGCGCACCCTGGAGCTCATGGCAGGCAAGCACGAGCTGGCTGATGACGGCGAGCACGGCCGCTGCTCTGGAAGCTCAGCTGGGGCAGTTGGTCTGCTCAGCCACCGACTGCTCAGGCCACTGACTGGTCAGCCGCCCTCTTCTGTCCATGCGCTGTGCAGGCGAGATGCCGCAGCTGTTTTTGGAGGGCAGCGATATGAACGTGACCCGCCTGGCAGGCAAGTCTTGTTGAGATCAGGCCTGTTCATCCTTGTCTGATTCGCACAAGCTGCCGCACACGCTCCCTCGCTGCCTAATGCAGCAAGCACTGGCTTGCACTTGACCACTGTTCACTCATCGACTTGACTTCACTTCTCCCGCCCACCAAGTGCAGAGGTTCTTGGCTTTGCGGTGCCCCAGTTTGTCAACGGCAAGGCGCACCGCGCCCTGCAACGTGTGGCCGCCAACCGGCCCATGGCGCACCAGCTGCGCCTGAGGGAGGCGCACCTGCTTCAGGTGGGGTGCAGGGTTATGCAAGCGCTGCCGTCCTTGCCATAGACGGCAAGTTGGACGGCCCGGGCAGAGGTTAGGCGTGGTTCGTAGGCATGCATGCCGCATGTATCGCAGCCCGCAGCCTTACTGTGGCTGCGAGACGACCTAGCCGATGTGTGGATGCACGGCACCGTTCCCCCTCTCTGCAGCCGCTGGCGGGCATACTGCTGTCCCTGTGGCGTGCCGAGCAGGACGTGCAGGAGCAGTCTGCCGACCAGCCAGCAGCACAGCCTGCGGCAGGGCGGCCCGCTCGGCGGCAGTCGCTGGCGGCGGCGCTCAACCGGCAGGCGGCGCTGACCAGCGATGTGCTGCAGGGGCTGCTGGAGGCAGAGGTGGGTTGCTGCTCAGTGTCGAGGCTGCACTGGCGCAGTAGGGGTTTGTGTGTTTGTCTGCTGTGGCGGCTGCCTTTGCAGCTGCGAGTTCCCAGCATGCCACCCTGGCCTTTTCCCTCCGCCTGTGCAGCTGCACCAAGCGGAGCCGCTGTCGGGTGATGCTGCGGCAGCAGAGGAGCAGGGCCTGTCCCCGCGGGAGCAGCGCCGCCGCATCGAGCGCCAGCTGCAGCAGCTGCGCAGCGCCATCGACGCAGTGGTGGACAGCCGGGCGGGCGGCAGCGGAGAGGGCGGCAGCAGTGGGGCTGTGGGCGGCAGCGGGGCCCCGGATCTGGCGGACGCTCCAGACGAGTTTTTGGACCCCATCCTGATGACCCTCATGCAGGTGGGTGGGCGGGCAGGCATGCTGCCGTGGGGTTGCTTGTTTGTGTGTGTCGTGGCTAGTACTGCTATGATCAAGGCCTGATGCTGCCTGATGTTGCCATGCTTGCCTTGCCGGGCAATGCACGCTGCTGCTCACAAACCTCGGCCCTGCCATGCCCTTTGCTTGCGACACAGGACCCAGTGATCCTGCCGGACAGCCGTGTGACGATTGACCGCCCCACCATTGAGCGCCACCTGCTGTCCAGCCAGACCGACCCCTTCAGGTGGGCTGCACAGCAGGCAGGGCAGGCAGGGCTGTGCGGAGGAGCAGGATGCAGGGACAATAGTGCTTGGAGGAGATGTTAGTGCTGATTGCCATCTAAGCTCGCCTTCCTGTGCTGCTGCCACTGCCTCTTTGGGCGCTTCCTGCCTGCCGCCCACCTGGTGCCATCCTTGGTCCCTTCTGCCTGCAGCCGTGCCCCGCTCACAAAGGACCAGCTGGTGCCGCACACCGAGCTGCAGCGGCGCATCGAGGCCTGGCTGGCGGGGAATGGCACGCAGCCGGCGGCAGGCCAGCAGGAGCAGGAGGTGGCGGCAGCAGAACCAGCAGCAGCTGAGGTTGGAGAGGGTGGGACAGCGGCGGCAGCAGCAGCAGCAACAGGACCCGGAGAGCCGGCAAGCGACAGCCGGGAGCAGCCAGGAGCGCCAGCGGAGGCGCCTGAGGGCGCGGCAGCGGCAGCGTCTGGTGCAGCGGCAGGGGAGGCAGGAGGAGGCACCCCAGCAGCTGCGGCCATGAGCTCCCCTGGAGCAATCGCTCCTGATGCCGCAGCAGAGGCAGCAGAGGGCGCGCCACAAGAACCCAGCCCGGCAGCAGCAGGGCAGGTGGCAGAGGAGCTGGGCGGGCCACACAGGCCAGAGCTGAGCGAGGCATAGGCCCTGCTGGGCCACACGTGCATGCATGTGTCCCGCATTTACACGGCTTGCTGTGCAATCTGTCGCAAACTGCCATGCTGATGTACAGAGATGTGACAGAAACGCCATTCTGTGTGGGGTGCGGTGCAACTGGCAAAGGACGGAGCAGGGAGACGCAACATTTGCAAACAAAGGAGACAGGGGGGCCGCATCATAGGCTGCCTTCAGGTCATTGAAAGCAGCGCAGAGCTGAACCCACTTGCTGCAGCTGCGCCACCGCTGCAGCTGGTAGCTGTTTATCACTGTGCGCAGGACTTAGATGTCCTGATGTGTGCTGCGCTGCCGTTGTGCTCTAGCAGCCAGAAGGGCTCCTTCAAGCTGTTATCGCAGCACAACCGCCGCCACAGCGAACATTTCCCTAGAGGCTGCTTCTGGTCCACAGGCTTGCTGGCTCTAAAACAACGCAAAGTTCGTCTTGCTTGCTTGCTTGGGTTACAGAGACTGGGCCTGGTCCACAGGCATGCTAGCTCTGGAAACAATGCAACGAGGGGCGTGCAATGCAGTAATGAAACAACAGCAGTGGAGGCCGGGTGTCCGGCTGAAAAAAAAAACTGCAAAGTTCGTCATGCTTGCTTGCTTGCTTGGGTTACAGAGACTGGGCCTGGTCCACAG
>VIYQ01000035.1:0-18328 GCA_009928355.1 Chlorella sp. CH2018
GGGGAGGGAGGGAGGGCTGGGCGCAGCAGGTGGGGCAACGTGGAACCACCAGCCAGCTGATTCACAAAAGGGCAAGTGGCTCTGCCCCCACATTTCCACAGGGACAAAGCGGCTCACCGACTGCTCCGGGACCACCAGCGGCCTGAAGCTGAGGCTGTGCGGCGCCACGGGTACCAGCAGGGAGCAGGGCACACTGGGGGCCACCATGGGCCCTCCTGCAGGCAGCAGGGCAGCAGCAAGCAGCCGCTGCTGGAGCCTCGGGGCGTTGTGAGGGCCCCGCAGCGCAGCTGGGGCGCAACAGGGAGGACAGGTGGGCAGGGCGGACGGAGGGCAGGAGACTCGAAGAGCAAGCAGTGGGAGAGAGGAAAGAGCGGTGATGCCAGGGCCCACCTGCCGACATGCTGTAGGCGGTCGAGCCGCTGGGGGTGGCGATGATCAGGCCATCTGCCTGCGCAACATTGAGTCAAAACTACAGGTTGAGGCGCACGAGGCAGCGGCATGCTATTCCGACTGTGGAGTGGGCTGCACAGGCTGCACAGGGTCGCTGGGCGCGATGCCGCACTGACATAGCTGACATAGCTGACATACGACAGGAACGACATGCAGCTGTGGCCAACGTACCTGTGCTGTGGTGATGTGGGAGCCATCAACAAAGCACTCCAGCTGCACCATGGCGGGGGAGGCGCCGCTGCAGGGCGGGGCGCAGGCAGGCGGGCAGGCAGGCAGGCGGGCAGCTCAGGTGACATTAAGATGAAGGGGCCTTTTCGTGCAAGCACCATGGAGCTGCGGAAGAGCTGCTGCCGAGTGGTGCGCAGGCGAGGTGACAGCATGCCAGCAGGTGATACGCCAAGCATCTGGTGGGGTCAGGCGCGCATCGCAGCACGGTTGGTCTGCGGGCAGCATGCCCCGCGCGTCTGCCCCGGCTCACCGGTCAATCAGGCACTCATTGAGCACGTGGTGCACGCGCTGCAGCTGCCCATTCCTGCGGCGAGAGACACGGCAGCTGTTGATCAGGCAGCAGCAAGGCACTGCAGCGGGAGCAGCAGCATCAAGGCGGCGAGAGCGGCAGCAGCGGCGGCGGCGGCGGCAGCATGAGGCAGTGCCGGCAGGGCTCAACAGAAGGAATAGAAAAGGCAAAAAAAGAAAGAAGGGCTCACCAGAACACTTGGCACTCCTTGCGAGACCGCAGCCTGCAGCACAAAAGGGGCGGGCGCCCCTATTTGATGAGGAGTAGAAGGAGCGAGGACTGAGCCCTGCGGGCGCGGGTTTGCAGCCACAAGCGCAGCCTGCAGCAGAGTGTGCCAGTCAGTGGGGAGGACAACGGGACAGGGGCGGCGCTGGTGGCATGCCAGGCAAGCAGGTGCAGTTGGCAGCCCCACAAGGGAGGCCACAGTGCAGCGCGGCAAGAGAACCCTCAGAGGCACCAGCAGCATGCCCTGCCTGCCAGCCCGCGGCCGCTTACGTGCAGAAGACGGGCTCGCCCTCCCAGGGCGGCCACAGCAGGCGCGACAGCACAGTGCGGGCCTGCGAGAGACAGGACCAGCTACTTTACGAGGTGCAATAATGTCATTGGGAACACCAGGACCGAGAGCCGCGACGGCATGGTGACGAGGGACCGTGGGGCTGCATGCTGGTTTTTGGCCAGGGCACGAGGGCTCCAGCGGTGGCACAAATCTACCAAACCCTGCAGCAGCAGCCCCCTTTCCTTACCATGCTGGCGTTGAAGGGTGTGAGGAAGCCCAGCGTGCCCATGGCAAAGGAGATGACGGGCGGCAGCGGCGCATCATCTGATCCAAACAGGGAGGCCAGGTGCAGCACAGTGCCGTCACCTGTGGGGCAGAAGGGAAGGGATGCGGCAAACTCTGCATTCGTGGTGCGGCGAGGGGGCAGGGACATCACAGGGAGGCCAGGTGCCGCACCGTGCCGTCGCCTGTGGGACAGAAAGAACAGGGATGAGGGCATGTGCTGGTTGGCATGGGCAAAGGGGCTAAGACCTGACTGGGAGGCCAGGCACAGCATGGTGCCCGTGCTGGCGGCGGGATGGGGCGGGGCGATGGGCAAAGCAGCTCAGAGGCTGACAGGAGCCCGCGTGCTGTCGTTCCACTCCAATTTTGGGGGGCAATGTTGGAGGGCCCTCCAATATTGCCCTCCAATATTGCCCTCCAATACTGCCCTCCAATATTGCCCTCCAATATTGGCCGCCAATATTGGCCGCCAATATTGGCCGCCAATATTGACCTCCAATATTGGCCTCCAATATTGACCTCCAATATTGCCCTCCAATATTGCCCTCCAATATTGGCCGCCAATATTGCCCCCCAATATTGGCCCCCAATATTGCCCGCCAATATTGCCCCCCAATATTGCCCCCCAATATTGCCCCCCCAATATTGCCCGCCAATATTGCCCTCCAACATTGTCGAACAGCCCAGGAACCCGAAAATACCAACCATGGCTCGGACCCGCATCCGGGATGCACAGCTCTGCTTTGTTTAGTTTCGCAAGCAGTGCACCCGCGCAACCACATCACCCACAAACGAATAACCACGGCACAAAAGAGCCGCACCTCCCAGCGTGATGCACAGGTCCACCTCCCCCGCCTGCTGCGCCTTGAAGGGCTCAAACTCGCTGAACTCGCCTGCAGGGCGCAGCAGGGTGGCAGCAGAGCACATGCCTGGATGCGCAGCAGGAGAGCGGCAGAGCGCAGCGGGGTGGCAGAAGAGCGGCAGGGTGTAGCAGGGTGGCAGCAGAGCACATGGCAGGAGATGAGCGGCAGCGTGGGTGCGCAGCAGAGAAAAGGCAGAGCGCACAGCAGCAGACGAGCGGCAGCGTGGGTGCGCCAGCAGCGGGCGGGCTGTCCGCCTGCCGCAGACCGCTAGCTGCAAGGTGCCGTGGACGGAGACAGCAGCGCGTTGGCTGCAGCGAAAAAAAAACTTGGAAGCAGCAGAACAAAGCACTGTGTGCAGTGCAGCGCAGCGCACCCGCCGACACTGGGCGCTCCACCAGCACCCGCAGCCCATGCTTCTTCAGCCTGCGGCAAGGCAAGGGTGCATGCAGCGTTGGATGGTGCCCGCAGCAGACTTGGGGCACACGCATGCCCTTCAGTCTGCAGCTCATCGCTCCAACGTACAGAAAAAACAGCATGCAGGATCAGGCGTCCAACAACGAGCTTCAGATACTTAAGGGCACACCAATCCAGCCAGACCCCGCCAGGTGCCCAGCCCTTGCAGCTTCTGTGGCTGCCGGCATGCCCTCCCATTTCGGCTGTTGGCCAGCAGCAAGCAGGGCGCCCTGGCATTCCATTCCGCTTGCCCTCACCAGGTGCCCAGCTCTTTCAGCTTCTGGCTGGCGGCGTGGTCCCCCGGCTTCTTCACAATCAGGACCGCCTTGTCCTGGCTGTCCCCTTTGTCCCACACCAGCGTGCAGCGCCGCCGCAGCTTCAGGCTGCTGCCGCTGTCCGCCCAGGTCTGGGGAAAGGAATGCAAGGGCACAGCAAGGAAGTAAGGCGTCGGGAAGGGAGGGCGTGGGCGCAGCAACAGCAACTGCCGCTGTCCGCCCAGGTCTGTGGAACGACGAGGGGCGTGTGGAGGGGGGAATGTCAAAGTGGTGGGGAAGGGTGGGCGTGGACGCAGCAACAGCAAACTGAAGCCGTCTGCCGGGGCTGCTGCTGCTTTTCAGCAAACACATGTGGGATGGGAGGGCATCAGGGGAGATGGGGCTGGAAGAGGGCCAGAGGCGTGCGCAGGGCGCCAGCATTGCGCTGCATGCTCCCCCTGTGCAGCAGCAGCAAACCAACAGCAAACCAGCATTCGAGCTTCTCCCTGCGCTCCCCTCAGCCAACTGCTCACCACTCTGGCGCCCTGCACCACCCCATCCTCCAGGCCGCTTGCCGGCGCAGCTGTGGAGAACCCGGCTCGCTGGGTGTAGGGTGCAGTGGGCGAGCCGTTTGTGTGGCCAGCCTCGTGCCGCCGCTGCTGCTGCTGTGGGGGGCTGCGTGCGCCGTTGCGCGGTGGCCGTTGTGCTGAAGCAGTTGGGCTGCGTTCATCTTGCCGTGATCGGCGGGGCGGCGGCTGCAGGGGCGGCACCGCGTGAGTGCTCAAGGGAGCATCGCTGCCACTGCCGCCGCCACGGCTGGCGGCAGCGGCGGCGGCGGCAGCGAGGCCAGGCGGGCCCCTGCCGCTGCTGCTTGTTGCCGCAAGTCTCCTCAGCGCGGCAAGGGCGCTGGAGCGCAGCATAACTTGGGTTGGCCGCGCGTGGGGAACCGAGCTGACGTTCATATGCCCGGGCGGGCCGCTGCCATGAGCCAGCGATCCAGATCACGCTGGGCTGATCGCGCACAGTGCGCCGCGCCGGGCACATGCCCTGGGGTGGCGACAGCCGTCGGGCGCCAGGCGGGCAGCGGCCGCTCGCGGCCGCGGTTGCCAGCACTGCCGCATGGAGGCCTGCAGCATCGTGCCCTGCAGCACTCCCAACAGCAGTGCAGAGATGCTGGGATGGCAAGGTTAGCTGCATGTCGCAGAAGGCGCAATGCCCTGCTCAGCCCCTAGCCCTGCCCCCTCTCCCCTCCTCACTCCCTACTGCATTCTGTCACATGGCGCGCTAGAGACCGTGAATCTGGCGGCAGCACGAAATGGGGGCGGATGCGCAGAGAGCACTCCGAATGCACAGCGGGTTGGTTGAGGTACAAAGCCGGCCAAGGCTGGGGCGAATGGGCCGGGGTTGTGAGGCGCGGCTGGCGGCGATACAAGTACAGATGAAGGACAAACTCAAACGGAAGACGTCAACAGATGCGTGTAGAGAAGATGATGTGAACGGCAGCGCACGGGCACAAGCTGGGTGTTGCCCATGCAAGCAACGAGCAACAGAGGGGAGCGTGTGAGCGGGCTTGGGGCTGAGGCTGGAATCGATCAATCAAAGGTGGCTGGGGCCAGCTGGGCAGGCACCGCCACCTGAGCATGAAATGGAAATGCCTGCTGCTGAGCTGCTGCCGATGGGGCGGGCGCCGGCCGCCTCAGTTGGCCAGGCCAACTGCAGCCAGGCGCTCCCGGGCCGTCGCCGGCACCTCGCCATGCAGCACAAAGGCGCGGAGTGAGGGCGGCACCTCCGTTTTGTGCAGCCACTCCTGCAGACACAGAGCAAGAGTGAACCGAGGGGTGTGGAGAGTGAACCATGCAGCGCAACACGTAACGAGGGAAATGCCGTGTGCAGCGATGAAGCGCATGCAGCCACACTCGACTGCAGCAAGCTTGGCAGATAGCAACCGCAGCAAGCTTGCCAGCAGCAAGCAACTGCGGCGATTATCCACCCTGCCCACCCTCTGCCCACCACAACCAGCGCACGCCGCATCAGCGCACCTGCAGCGCAGCGCCCTCCACCTTCTCCTCCTGCCGGAGCTCGGCGCTGAGTGCGTCATGCAGGGGGCGGTTGGTGGTGACGCAGTCACGCGCCACGGCCAGCGCCGCCTCCAGCATCAGCTTCACCTCGGCTTCCACCGCCCTGCATCACGCGTGATGGGCGGGATGCGCTGTTGCCGGTTGTGCTTTGTATTGGGAGGGCAGAAACGCAAAGCCGGCCAGGCTGGAGTCAGCTGTCATTTACCACATGGTCTGCACCAGCTGCGACGTGGCACGGGTCATGCGATGGGCACCAACATGATTGCATCACACGCACTCCGCACCTGGCCACCGGCGAGCCGCTGTCCTTGAGCATGCCATAGTCGTCCCCGCCAGAGATGAGAGTGCCCACCGACAGGGGCCCCACGCTGGCGCTCAGCCCGTACTCTGCACGGCCAGGATGAAAGGAACACGAGTATGGAAGCAAGTATGAAAAGAGCATGACATGGCATGGCAACCGAGCGGAGCAGGGGGCTGTGTGTGTGTGTGGAGGGCAAGCGGCACGAGGTGTCCACCACCTCAAGCAGCTCAGGGAGGCTGCACAATGTGCCATGCCATGCATGATGCATGCTACGTCATGCATGGCCTGCCCAACAGCGCAGCATGACAACACGGCATGGCATGGCCACACAGCGCCGGCTGGCCACCTGAGCCCACAAGCGAGGCAGCCCACCTGACACCGCCTTGTAGGCCAGGTCGGTTGCGCGCCGGATGTCATCCATTGCACCCGTGCTCACTGCAGCAGGGGAGGCCGAGACAGATTTGGGTGCCGGGCAGCGCAGATTTGGGTGCCGGGCAGCACACATGAGCTGCCGTGCTTCCAAGCTTAGGCATGGCACCAGCATCACCCGCCGGTGACAGGCTAGGCTGCATGCAGCCTCAAGTTGCGGCAGGCTGCGCACCTGCGTCACAGGACACCTCTTCTGCCGCCCGCCCGCCCATCAGCATGGCCAGCTGGCCGCGGATCTCGCGGTCAAACATGAGCGCCCTGCGGTGGGCAAGGAAGGCAGGGAGTGGCTTGTAAGGTTACAGGAGAGATGCAAATCAAGCACGAGCGCCCTGCGGTGGACACGGAAGGCAGGGAGTGGCTTGCAGGGTTGCTGGCGAGATGCAAATGGGGCAGCGCAGGCCCCGGGCGTGATCTGCTGAGGGGAAACAGGCGAGTGGGTGCAGGCGGGGCGAGCCAGCAGCCAGCCGGCCGGCCATGTGGTCAGCAAGCCCGGCCATTTGCTGCGCCGCTGCTCACCTGTCCTCCGTCTTGGGCGGGATGTGCATGGCGCCTCTCAGGGTGGCGTCTTTCATACCAAAGCCTGATATGTGGGGATACAAAACAAGTGCCTACCTGTCCTCTGTCTTGGGCGGGATGTAGGTGAAGCCCAGCGCGCCGCCGGTGCGCGGGATGATGCTCAGCTTCTCTGCCTGGCCCGCAAAGCCCGGCAGCAGCGCGGCCACGGCTGCAGAGGGAGAGGAGGACAAGGATCTCAGGTCAGGCACATGTGCCCAGCTGCGACAACTGCCCAGCTGCGATGCCTGCCCAGCTCGGTGCTATATGCGCCACCCTCGCTTGCACAGCTGTGGCGCTTGGCTGCAAAGTGGCAGCACCACCAGGACCATGCAGTGCTCACAACCAGCAGCCACCCAAGAAAATAAAAAAGTCGCCCACCTGTGGCCACCAGGGCGTGCCCCACCTCGTGCCGCGCCACCACGCTCTTTTCAACACCCTGCAGGGTTAGGGTGGAAGCACACGCAGGAGGTTGGTATCATTCTGGGCAAGAACGAAAGGGCGGCACCTGCCTGCCGCATACAGAACCTCAACACACAGTGCAAACCATTCCACAAAGATGCAAAGAAGTCCCAAGCAGCTCGCCTGCAGCACGCTGCACCTCTTCTCAATGCGGGCCACACCTCATGCAGCGACCCTATCTACAGACGCACAACGCTAGAAAGGCAACCATCGCCTCACCTGCAGCACGCTGCGCTTCTTCTCGATGCCCGCCACCGCGCGCAGGACAGCGCTGTCAAAGTCGGCATTGGTCACAATGCCTGCAAGAGAGAGGCATGGTAGAGGGGGTGGCAGAGCATCCAAGGACGCTCAGCAAGCAGGCCCGGGCGAGACTGCAGCTGCTGGGCACACAGCAGGCACCTCGCCGCGCCCTCAGCAGCCACAAGTCGTTGCCCCGTCCCTTGCACAAGCCCTGCCTTCCAGAAACTCGGCGCCTTGGCAAGCCAACCCGCTGCCCGGCTCATCCTTTTGACAGCAAAACACACTGCTCAGCGCACCCTTGTTGCCGCGCCCCGCCAGCAGCGCCGCCTCGTTCACCAAGTTGGCCAGGTCGGCGCCGGTGAAGCCGGTGGTCTGCAGGAGGGGTGCATGCGACAAACGAGGTTCAGTGATGGGTGCGTTGCTTTACTACTGAGTTGCCCATCGTCTTGCCAGCACCGCCAGCTGTCGCCAGTCGATTCTGACACATATGGCTCACACAGGGGGCATGGGTGTGGCCCACAAGCCCCGAACGAACATGCACCGGAACGAACTGGCAGCCCCACTCCAGCCCACCTGCGATGCCAGCTGGTCCACTCGCACATCGTCGCCCAGGGGCAGGCCCCGCTGGTTGATGTGCACCCGCAGGATCTCCTCACGGCCCTGCAGAGAGCAGGCTCAATGGGAAGGCGGGTGAGGGACAAGTAGGCAGTTGATGTGCGCCTGTCTCCCCATCGCTCTGCATAGCGCCTGCAAAGTTTCCAGCCACAGCAGCAGGCACGCCATGTGTAACAACACAACCCCACCTGCTTGTCGGGCCGCTCCACCGCCACGCGCCGGTCAAAGCGGCCCGGCCGCAGCAGGGCGGCATCCAGCACGTCCGGCCGGTTGGTGGCTGCGATGCAGATCACCAGCTGCTCGCGGTGGGAATCAAAGCCGTCCAGCTCTGCAGGTGGGCAGTGTCGAAGTGGGGTTCAGCCGCTCAGCTGCAGCATGAGGTACTGATCAGCATGTGGAGACGCTGTGCTATACCAGCCCTTGCTGCGCTGTCCAAGCTGCACAGCAGGCCCACTCAAGAGCGCCTGCATGTGCATGTGAGTTGTAAGCCTGCTGGCGCCGCTGCTGCACACTAAACCCACCCGTGAGCAGCTGGTTCAGCGTCTGCTCCCGCTCGTCGTTGCCCACGCTGCGCAGGCGCGAGTCGCGGCCTGCGGTTGATCAATGCAATGTAGCAGGCAATCAACGATGGAGCGGACAATCAGCGATGGAGCGGGCAACTCAGTGCAGAGGCGAACGGCACATGCAGAGTTTATCAGCACACAGCGCCGACTGTGCTGCACAGCTGCGCATGCCGGTGAGCGTTGCCCAGCTGGGCAAAGCTGGCGGCAGACGCATGCGCTGGCGTGAACCCAACAAGGCAGCGTAATCCCAACAAGGCAAGCAGCAGCAAAGCCCACCTTTGGCCACTGCGTCGATCTCATCAATGAAGACGATGGCGGGCGCCTCCTTGCGGGCGGTGGCAAACAGCTCGCGCACGCGCATTGCGCCCATGCCCACGTAGCTGCAGGGCAGGGCAGCGAGAGGATAAGGCGAGGTGAAATGCATGGGCTGGGGAGGCGAGGTGCGGTGCGGCAGGTGTCAGCAGAAGGCGGTTGGGGGAGACGAGGCGGGGGTAGCTTGTGCAGGTGCAGGCACTGCACTGCGCACATGCCAGGTATTTCTGGCGGAACTGCCCCCATGGGCATGCAGCAGCAGCAGGCAGCTCACAGCTCCACAAACTCCGACGCAACGCTGAACTCAAGCGGGCATTGTCACTGCATGCTCCATTTGAACGGGCAGCACCCACAGCAGCTTGCAGCTCACAGCTCCACAAACTCGGATGCCGACACGGAGAAGAAGGGCACGCCCGCCTCGCCTGCGGACGGAGGGGAACCAGATGCAGCGTCAGCACTAGCCCAGTGATGCAGGGTGCAGTGCAGTGCAGTGCAGTGTAAAGGGTGCAGCCCTGTGTGATGCAGGGTGGCCATGCAGGGAGGCCCTGCGCCACCAGCATCGCTTCCGTAGTGAGCAGCCAGCTGCGACTCCTGCCCCACCGCACCGCAACCAGCCTCCACAAGCCACCGCCCACCTGCGACCGCGCGCGCCAGCAGCGTCTTGCCAGTGCCGGGCGGCCCCACCAGCAGCACACCCGAGGGTGGGCGGGCACCCAGCCGAGTGAACTTCTCTGGGAACTTGAGGAACTCCTGCGGTGCAAACAGGCATACAAGCACTCAACGGAGTAACAGGACAGCGAGGAAAGGCGGGATGCATGCTGTTCATGCAACCTCGCAATCAGCCCATTGGAGGCATGTTACAGGGGTCGATTCGCGGCAGCCACGCACCACAATCTCCTTGAGCTCCTCCTTTGCCTCGTCCACCCCCGCCACATCCTCAAATGTCACCGGGTTCTGCAGGGCAGATCTTGGAGTGTTCGCTCAAACATCGCAAGCATCGAGGCCTGCCCTGCACAGTCCCAGCTCATTTGCACTGATGCACAACTGGAGTGGCGGCCTGCTGACAAACACATGCCACACAAATCACAGGCCATCAATATGTTGACCTCTTAAACAGCAAGTGCACCTGCCCCGAGGTGGAGCTGGAGTGGCAGGTGAGCCCACTGAAGCATGCCACACAGATAGCAGCAAGCAATGTTTTGTACACAGCAAGCGCACCTGCACCGAGGTCGAGCTGGAGTGGCGGCGCCCCGTGCCGCGCTGCCCCGGCAGCAGCTTGATGGGCAGGCGGTTGAGCACAGCAATGACCACCAGCGCGGCGGCGGCGTACGTCTGCAGGGCGGGAGGGGCAGGAGGGGCAGGAGTGGGCGTTTGAGGTTTCGGGACAGGCTAGGTGGGCAGAGAGCGAGGCCGGATAGCTGCCCGCAACCAGATCCCAACCCCTCTCAGCCAACAGCGATTCCCAACACCCTGACACAACCCTTGGCAGTAGGGTTTCCCAACACCCTCAAGGCGAGTTTGCCGACCACAAAAACAGCCAACCACCCAAAATAGGACGATGTCACACAGGCGCACCATCAGCGTGGTGAGCCGCCCCGCCTTGCGGTCCACCGCCGAGAACTGCACCCCCTGCTTCAGCATCAGCTCGTAGGGGGTGGGGTAGTCGCCGGGGCGCACCGTCTGGAACGTGATGTGCTGGCGGTCGAGAGACTCTGCAGCATTGGGAGGAGGCAAGGGGGCAGGAAGAAGCAGAGTTGCACAACAGAACGGTCTGGAAGGACAGCTGCTGGCGGTCAAGAGACTCTGCAGTTGCAGGCGGCAGGTGCAGACCGGCGGGTGCATACTGGTGATGCGGCAGCAGCGAGCAGCAGCGAAGTGATGGCAATCTCAGGCCGACCACACATGTATAAAGCTGCAGCAGCAGCTGGGGCCCAAACTACAGTCGTGAGCTCACCAAGCAGCATCTTGCACAGCTGGCTGGAGTCGCGCGGCGACTAGCTAACAACTGCAGCAGCAAATTCGTTAACACACACACCCAAACAGCTCACCCGGCAGCATCTTGTAGAGCGGGCTGGAGTCGCGCAGTGCAAAGGTAAAGGTGTTGGATGGCGAGTCGATGACCACGCGCTTCACCTCGTTCTTCTGCACCTGGCGCACAAACTCGCTGAAGGCGACCTGCGGTTGTAGCGCATTGGAAAGAAAGAGCACACTGAGGTCAGATGTACTCTCCGCAGCAGCGAGCAAGGCCACCCAGCTCATCATGCGCAGGGTGGATGCCAGCGACACGCCAAACCCTGCACTGCACGCACAACCGCACCTGCACTGTGATGGGCTCCACCCCTCCAAGCGGCGAGCGGCCGCCCGGCACCGGCCAGAAGCGCAGCAGGAAGATGAGGGTCAGGATGTTGACCACTGCACAGGTGTGGGGGCAGGCCAGGGGCAAACTGGTGAAGGGTCTTGCAGGGCCGGGCTGGGCTTGCATGGATGCTGCGCTGGGCGCAGCAGCAGCAGCAGCAGCAGCAGACATCATCATTGTGGCACAAATGTGCAGCGGCAGGCAGCGGCGCACAATTGGGGTGATCGGACGCAAACGGCGACAGCAGGGGGCTACTGCAAGTAGCCATTGGAGGCAGCAGCAGGCGCACCTATTCGCAGCGGTTGCACCGCCTTCAGCTTGGACAGCAGGCGTGAGAGCCAGGAGGCGTTGGACGAGGAGGGGGAGTTGCGGCGGCCTGCGGGCAGGCAGGATGACAAGGAATGGCAGCAGCGGTCGAGAGTGAGCGGGCTGAGGCTGATGCAGCAGCATTGCACCAAGAGACGGCCAGCAGCACCTCATGCTGGACCAGCAACCCTCACTAGAGCAGCAACCCTCCAACCATGGTTCCGGCGCCTCCAGACATCAATCAGCCCATGGCCGTGCATCCGCCCGGCAATGCACAGCAGCAGCACTCACTGGACTTGGGCGGCGGCTGCGGGGGCCGCTCCGCTGGCGGCTCACTGCTGCTGCTGCTGGTGCTGGTGCTGGTGCCAGCGCTGCTGCTGCTGCTCTCCCTGCTGCTCTCCCTGCTGCTGCTGCCGCTGCCGCCACTGCCGCTCTCAGAAGAGGCGCAGCAGGGCTGCAGCCGCGCACGGCACACCGGCAGCCCTAGCCGCAGGCCTGCTGGCTGCCGTAGGAGGGCTGCCAGCGGGAGGTTGGTGCGGCTGCTGGTGGAGGCCAGCCCGCCACGGTTGGCGGTCGCCGGCGGCGGCAGCGCTGCCCACTGGGCTGCCGCGCCTGGCCGCGGGGCTGGGAGCCGCAGGGGCGCTGCCATTGCCTGCGAGCGTGCTCCCCAGGACGTACAGAGGCCGCTGGAGGGGCGGCTGGCCTGCTGGCAAAGCAGAGTTGCCATAAGGCGAGCGGGCGGACACTGGCGCGGATGCGCTGCTGCCCAAACAATGCAGGAAAGCTGCGAGCAGCTCCCGGCGGCCGCTGGGCGCCCCGGCGCTGGTCGCAGAGCAGAGGTTGTCGGGTGGGTTGGCCTGGGGCACGCCCGGCTCCCTGATCAGGCTCTGCAACACAACTGGATGCTGCAGCAGTGCTGCGGGGCGTTGTACAGCCCTCCACAGGAGACCGAGGGTTCTGCATGGGCTACCCAGCGCACTTAACAGCACTCCCGCATGCTGCATGTACATCTCCGCACCATCCATGCTGATCGGGGCGCCCCTACAGGCAGTTGCCCCACCCCACGCTGCAGCTGTGACCCGCTCGCACCGTATGCTCGCCGCCCAGGGCGCTCCCGCTGCCGGAGTGGTGCATTCGACGTCAGCATGTAGTGGACGCGCCGCAGGCTGCATCCTGCGTTCGCCGCCTGCAGCGGCGGCGGCAGCGCCGGCGGCAGCAGGAGTGACCGCTAGGTGGGCTGGGAAGTGCTGCGTGCAGGGATGCTTATCACCTGGCGGACGCCCACTCCAATGCTTCTCACTGCTTGATGGCACTCCCCCGCTTGCAGGCGACGGCGAGCCCGCCGCGTTGCCGCCTCGGCTGCGGCAAGCAGCGGCGCCTCCTCAGTCGCCCCAGCAGAGCCTGCTGGCGCGTCGCTGCCATCCCTCATTCCTTTCACTCTGGAGCAGCTGGAGGCGGATGAGGAGCTGCAGGCGCTGCACACCAGGGTGCAGCAGCAGGGGCAGGCGGCCCTGACTCGGGAGGAGGAGCGCCGGCGGCAGCGCTCGCTGGACGCTCTCGGCGTGCCGCACTTCGCGCAAGTGCTGCAGGCGCGCTGTGGGGCTGAGCCTGCAGTATCGAGTGCCGGGGCTGTCAGTATGCGAGGATGCGGCAGCTTGCAAGGCCTTCCAGACAGTCGGCAATCGCTTGACGTGCTGACCTCGTTTTTTTCCCTTGCAGGCGGCAGGCGTGTCGTCGCTGGTGCGCCAGCCCACCGCCATCCTCCAGCTCAACCTCGGTCTGTACTGCAACCAGGCGTGCCAGCACTGCCACGTGGAGTCCTCTCCCAAGTGAGCGCTGCTTCTGTGTTTACCACATCACGCTGCAGCTGCACTGATACATGTGGAATCCTCCCCCAACTGTGCGGGCTGAGTGATGCCTGTGGCACCCGTGGCCGTTGTTTGCGCTGGCTGCTGCCGCTAGCAAGATTCGAGGCCTGCTGGCGCCCCATGATTGACATAGACCTGGCGTGTTGCTGCAGGCGGACGGAGATGATGAACCGGGAGGTGGCGGAGCGGTGCGTGCAGCTCATGGAGGCATCTGCGGGCAGCATCGGCACGGTTGACATCACCGGCGGCGCGCCCGAGCTGCTGCCGCAGTTCAGGTGTGTGGCGTTGCCTGTAGGTGTTGAGCGCAGCAGCTGCCTGCCTGCCTGCCTGCCAGTGCGCCGCCTGCAAAATGTGGTGCCCGGTGGTCTGGCAGCCTTAGCCAAAGGTTCTGCGGCAAGCCGCCGGTGGCAATAGCTGCCACCCCCTGCAATGCCTGCTGGTGTGCAGGTACCTGGTGCGGGAGGCGCGGCGGCTGGGCCTGCAAGTCATCGACCGCTGCAACCTCACAGGTGTGCTGCGCTACTGTGGCTGCAACTGCTGGGTGCCAGTTGGGCAACAGTTCCTGCCATCGCTGCTGCCGCCGCCGCCTGCTCTGCTCTGCTCTGCTGCCGCTGCTGACGTGCCACGGCTGTGGCTCTGGGCCTGTTGGAGTGCTGCTGGAGCTGGGGCAGGAGGCCGGTTCGCCCTTGTGAATCGCCCAACTCGCCCACACTGCCCGCAGCGCTGCTGGAGCCGGGGCAGGAGGGCACAGTGCAGTTCCTGGCCGACCACCAAGTGCGGGTGGTGGCCTCGCTGCCCTGCTACAGCGCGGGTAAGCGGAGCGGTCCGGTGTCGTGCTGGGCGGCGTGTCTTTGTGTGTTGGTTAATAAGTGATGTGGGAGGGCTGCCCGGCAGTGCAGGGTTGCGCGCCGAGGTGTGCAAGCCCGCTGAGAGTGCGAGCAGCAGCACCGTTGAGCCGTGGCATTGCAGCCCCTCTCTATTCTCTGAGAGGAGCGTGCCTACCTTGCTTTCCTCCACGCTGCAGAGAATGTGAACAAGCAGCGCGGCGGCGGCGTGTTTGAGCGCAGCATCAAGGCGCTGCAGGCCAGTGCGGCTGCCTGCTGGTGCATTGCGGGGGAACTGGCTGCTGCTGCTGCTGCCTGTTTGGTCATGATGCACGGTCCGCAGCAGGCAATGTTTAGCAAAGCGACACTGTTTCATGCCACGGCCTTCGCCCCAACCACCTCTCTGCACCCCACCCCACCCCCGCTGCCCTGCAGATGCTCAACGCAGCAGGCTACGGCCAGCCAGGCAGCGGCCTGCAGCTGGATCTTGTGTACAATCCAGGAGCTGCCTTCCTGGCTCCGCCGCAGAGCAAGCTGGAGCCGGCCTACAAGCAGGTGGGGCAGGGCTGCTGAGAGTCACTCCCAAGTGCGGTTCCGTTTGCGTGCATGTGCTCTGCAGCCGCTCTGCTGCTGCGCACTGCTGCTGCATGCGCTCTTGTTGCGCGCGCTGCCGCAGCTTCAGCTGCCTGTTGAGCAAGCAGCTAGTCGAAGCGGTGCCCACTGGGCCCGTGACAGGAGCTGCGGGAGCACTACGGCATCAGCTCCCTGTTGTGCCTTTATTGCTGCGCTGTTGTACTCAACATCTGCTGCCCGCTGCTCTCTCCTCCCTCCCATCTCCACAGGAGCTGTGGGAGCAGCACGGCGTGACCTTCAACTCCCTGCTGTGCCTCAACAACATGCCCATCAAGCGCTGGGCGGACCAGCTGGTGAAGGAGTGAGTTGCGGGCTGCTGACATGCCACATGTGTCGCTGCGCTCTGCCAGCGGGTGTGCACTGCCTGTGGTATTGTGAGACAGCAGCTAACCAGCAGCGCATGCCGACTGGCATGCGCGGAAGGGCAGCTCCAGTGCAGCCCCTAAGCGTGAGTAAATGCGGCTGCTGGTAGATCCAACTTGCCGGCCCGCCCTCTGGCTGCCACAGCTGACCCCTGTTGCACTACACTACGTTCACCTCTGCAGCGGCAAGCTGGAGGAGTACATGCAGCTGCTGGTGGATGCCTTCAACCCGGCAGCAGCGGAGGGCCTGATGTGCCGCGACACCATCAGCGTGGGCTGGGACGGCCGGTGAGTGGCAGTGAACTGTTGAACTGGGGCGCTTGCCCGTTTGACGGCGCGTATGCTAGCTGTTTGGGGTGGGTCTACGACTTTGTGGAAGGATGCGGCGAGCTGCCGGGCGAGGCGTATGTGGATGTCACCACCTCGGTCGCCTTGCTGCCGCAGGCTGTATGACTGCGACTTCAACCAGCAGCTGGATCTTGGGCTTTCCAGTGGGCAGCACCGCACCGTGTTTGACATTGAGAGCTTGGAAGAGCTGACGGGTGAGGGTGCAATTATGCTCTGGAGCTCTGCTGGTGCGAGGGGCCCTGCTGGCTTGCGCTGCGTTTTGGCAGTGGTTTGCATTCACAGTTGTGCCGCACTCTGCTGCTAGATGTGTTTATGGGCGTGCTTCCTGTAATCTCCTCTGCAGGCGGGCGGATCGCTGTGGGCAGCCACTGCTTTGGGTGCACCGCGGGCGCAGGCAGCGGCTGCCAGGGCGCAACGTCCTAGGACGTGGCGTCGATCCGCCCAGCCGAGAGGAGCCGCTCACCTCGCTCGCGGCTCGTTTGCCCGTCACTTTTGTTCAACAAAAGTTAGCACGGCTGGCGGGGCAAGGGCGGCTTTCACCAGCGCCAGCGTGCCTGTGAACATCCCTGAACACATGAGAACCCTTACCGATCTTTCAGCACACGCGCTCAACACCATCCGAGCACCGCTTCCAACATGCACTTCCCTGCCTGCGCCCTTCGCTGCGCCGGCGCTGCTGCCGGCTGCAAGCCGATCCCGCAGTTCACCATGCCATTTTACCATCTGGCTCTCTCTGTAAAGTTGCCCACGGTGACTCCCTCTCCCGACTGTGAATGCTCCATGTTCAGGCATCAAGCTTGCTCACAAGCCTGGAATCGACAAACTCCAAAGCGGCGCAAAGCGGTGCCAGTGGCCAGGTCCACGGGCGGTAGCAGCCGCCTGCAGCCGAAGAGAACACCGGCGAACACACTGCTCAAGCATCTTGTGCCCTCCTGGGGGCTGCGAGACAGGCGAGGGCAGCGTGAGAAGCAGCAGCGGCTCAGCGGCGTGTCGTGCATTTACGGCTGCGTCGAGAGGGGCGCTGCGGACCACTGTAAAGCTTCTTGCCGTCATACATCGCCGCTCAGGCACCGCACCGACACCTGCCCAGGGTTCTCGCCAGCAAGCGGGCGCTCGGGTGAGTCGAGCGCTGCGCCCTGCCTTGCCTAGCGGATGCAGACCCATGCTTTCCAAGCGCAGATCTGCAGGTCGCCGCTGTGCCGCCCGCCGCCCGGCGCCCTCCCTCCTGCCGCCGCCGCCTCCCGCCGCCTCGCTGCAACCCTACTGCATGCAAGCGGCTGGCAGAAGCAGCTGCCGCTTCCAGCCGCCGCGCCATGCTGGAGGGCTGTGCACGCGTGTTGCTGAGACCCCTTACCCTCCTGGCCCGCACTGCACTGCAGTGGTCCCTGCCGTAGTCGTTGCTTGCAGGTTGAGGGCGCCACTGAGACGGCGAGCGTCTTTTAGACTGAGAGGAGCCCTGCAAGTGCGTTGCGTGCAGCAGGGGCTGAGGGTGCCGCCCAGACGCTGTGGGGTGCATGAATAGTGCACACGTGTCTGTCAGGTTCCTGCTGTTGCTGCTGCGGCCGCCCCTGCTGCCGCCGCTCGACACTCAGCACCAGTTGTCGACCTCCTGCGCAGGGCAAGCCCAGCACCTAGTCGCATACCCAGGTGCGTCGCAACCAGACTGCCCTGCCCGCCTCACGGCTCGCCACGCTCGGGTTGTGTGCGCACCAGCCCTGCATAGACGCTGCGCCCCCACGTGAGGCTGTTGGTAGTTGCGATTCAGCGTCTGAAAAAGGGTTGTCTGGGTTCCACTTGCTCTGCGCTGCCGCTTCCCCCTGCCGCCCATGTCTGAGGATGCGTTGCCCCGCTCTCCGCTGGCCCCTTGCGCAGGTGCATCCTGGCCAACGGCAGGACCTCAGGGACAAACATTTCGACGCATTGCAAGGCGTGCGCCTAGCTGGGGGAGCGGATGGACATAGAAGAGGTTGGTCATGCATTGATGTACCCTCTGCGTCAACGACGCAAGCACCCAAAGCCAACCACCAGTGATGTGCTCCAGCTGTTCTGCCAGCTGCAAACACAGGGTTGCACTCATCCAAGGGCCCTGCCGCTGTGTACATCGCAGATTGCGCAGCTAGCCCGCCTTGTTCGGCAGCTCAACGGCATCGATGAGTGCACCTCCAGCCCACAGCACGTGCAAGATGTGGCGGCTGCGCTGGCCGACCTAGCAGCCAACAACCAGCCAGGCAAGGTAGCCATCGCAGCTGCTGACGCATTGCCGCCACTGGTGCGGCTGCTGGGGCACAGCAGCAGTGGTGTGCAGGAAGCCGCGGCTGGTGCACTGGTCAATCTGTCATCTGGCAGCGAAGCAGCGGCTGCAGCCATAGTGGCAGCAGGTGCGGTGCCCCCACTGGTGAGGCTGCTGGGGCACAGCCACAGCGGTGTGCAGGAAGCAGCAGCCACTGCTTTGGGGAACCTGTCAGCTGGCAGTCAGGCAGCTGAAGCAGCAGTACTAGCTGCCGATGCTGTGCCACCACTGGTGCGGCTGCTGGGGCACAGCGACAGCGGCGTGCAGGAAGCAGCAACTCGCGCGTTGCGCAACCTGTCAGCTGGCAGCGAGGCAGTGAAAGCAGCCATCGTGACTGCCGGTGCGATGCCGCCACTGGTGCGGCTGCTGGGGCACAGCCACAGCGGCATGCAGGAAGCAGCAGCCACTGCTTTGGGGACCTTTTCAATTGGCAGTCAGGCAGCTGAAGCAGCAGTACTAGCTGCCGATGCTGTG
>VIYQ01000037.1:0-25534 GCA_009928355.1 Chlorella sp. CH2018
GAGCCTGCAAGGCAACCCAGGCCTGTCAATCCTTCCAGACCAGCTCGGCACGCTGCCCGCGCTGCGCGAGCTGTCGGCAGCCGACTGCAGCCTGGCCGCTGTGCCCGCCTCGCTGGGTGCTGCACCCGCGCTGGAGACGTTGTCGCTGTACGGCAACCAGCTGCGCTCGCTGCCGCCGGGGCTGCTGCAGGTGGGCCGCACAGTTTGGCTCGCTGGGTAGGTTGGGATGGAGGCACCTCAAAATGGCCCTCAGAGTGGTAAGTCGATCTTGTGTTGAATGGCGGCTGTAGCAGTAGCAATCCACTCGCCATGAACACATCCTCATTCTCAACCTCCGAACCCCTGCGTGGTCCTGGCCATTGGAGTGCAGGCTCCCAAGCTCAAAACCGTGTGGCTGGAGGGCAACCCCCTCACTCCTGAGGCAGTGGCAGCCCTGCTGCAAGCCCTGCCCACCAGCTCAGTGAGCGCGCTTGGCCTGGACGAGAGCCAGCTGCAGCAGCTGCCGCTGGCGCAGCGGGAGGCGCTGGTGGCCGCCGCCGGGCCCAAGCTGCGGGTGTCGACTGTCGTGCCGCCGCCCCGCGGCGGCAATGGCGCCAGCAGCAATGGCAGCACAAGTGGCGGGGCTCACGGATACTTCAAGCTTGACGCCGCCCCGCCGGCGGCAGCGGCGGCGGACAATGGCAGCAGCCGGCCGAGCACAGAGGTGCTAGTGGTGTCCTTTGGATCGGCGCCCGGCACTCCCAACTGGGGAGGCCTGCTGAAGAAGGTTCGGGCAGCCGCCACCACGCCACAGGTGCGCCGAGCAGCCGGCGCCTGGTGCAGTGCACTGCTGGGTAGACAGCTACCCACCCGGGCCCCCCCTGCGGATTTGCGCACTGCTGAGCCACACGCTCATGGTCAGTGCTGGGGGCTTTCACCCCTCCCTCGTCTGCTCTGCCTTTCCTTGCTGCCTGCAGGAGCAGAACTTTGATGTGCTGTACGTGGTGGACCCGCACCGCAGCTGGTACCGCGGTGAGCTCGCACTGCTGCAACGAGCTGGCTCCCCTGCAAGCAGGCCATGCATGCGGGCCTCCCGTTGTGCCTAGCGTCTGTTGGGCTGCCCCCAGCTGCGTCTCACAACTCCGGCTGTGCTGCTGAGCTGATGCTGCGCCGGCAATGGTGCCTGTCTTCTTCATCGACAGCCAGAGAACGCGCATTGAGTGATCTGGTTACCACCTCGTGCAGGTGGCGACGATGGCTATGAGCTGTACGAGCGGCGACTGCGCGCAGCCTGTGCCCGCTACAAGTGCGCCACGAGGGGGCGGGGTAGCGGGCTGCTGCATGGCAAGGGTTCTGAAGGGCTGGGCTAGCTGGGCACTGCCCGGGCACTGCCCTACCATTAGCAGACCGCTCACCCGCAGCTGCGCATCTTGCGGCAGCTTCACACAGCAGGCACGTGATGTGGTCTGATCGACGACTTCACATGCGCCATGGTTATTCACCTCCGGCTGCTCACTCTAAACTGTCCTACCTGTGCCCCATGCTCGTCCCCAGGCATGTGGTGTTCATCGGCGACTCCATGGGCGCCACAGCTGCCCTGCTGTTCTCGCACCTGGCCACCGAGGTGCACGCCTGGACTCCGCAAGTGGACCTCGCCACATCGTCCATCAGGTAGATTTTTAATACAATGTAGGGTTCTTCTTCGTATGATTCGAAAGGGCGCCGCAAGTGGACCTCGCCACATCGTCCATCAGGTGAGCACGCAACCGCTGCTGTTCCATAGCTCTGGTTCTTGTGTGTGCTCGTTGATTTGCCTTGCGGTTTGCAGTGCATCTCATTTGGTGCACCCGGCCACCAGAGCTGTGCCCCTACGCACCCTACGCAGGCCTGGGGAGGGGCCGGAGTGGCAAGCCCGCCTGCGGCAGCGGGTGCTGGACAGCGTGGCGTCCTGCCGCGGCCACATCACCGTGCACACCGGCAGCTGGAAGCACGACCTGGACCAGGCCAAGTGCCTGCCCAGCCAGCCGCGGCTGAAGGTACAGGTGAGGCCTCCTTGCTGTCTTGAGCCAGCTGATGCTGCTCGTGTGTTGGTGGCGGCAGCTGGCCATGCCCCACCCGCCAGCTGATCTCTCTCCATGAGAGATGTAGCATGACATGCTGTCCATCTTTGCTGCCCAGATCTGTTCCGTGGAGTCGCATCGCTTGGCCCTTCATCCTCACATGTCCACAGCCCATCCCAACTGGATCCCTCCCTGCCATTCTGCACTCCTCAGATCTATTCCGTGGAGTCGCACCGCCTGGCCCTGGCCCTCGACCGCCGCGGCGCGCTGGTGCAGATCGTGCGCAGCGCGGTCCTGCAGGTGCGCTGTGCTGTGCCATGCCGTGCTGTGTTGTGCTGTGCACGGCACTGGGCTGTGAGAGCTATATGGCAAAGCGTCTGCAACACCCCAAGTGCGTCCATCCAGCGGCCTGAGCCTTCCCAACCTGTCCTGCGTCTGCTGCCAACAGGCCATGGGGCTGACCAATAAGGATGGCCTGAGGCTGGCCAACCTGTTTTGACAGGGGTGGCCGCTGCAGCCTATTTCAGCTGGCCTAGTCGCCAAGTTTCGTGGATTGGCAGCGCCTGGGCAGCCCCCGCGCCCTTGCATTCGACCGGTGCAGCACAGCACCTCACTGTAAACCACCATCAGCACTGTTTAACAAGCTTTGTGTGGCCTCATCCAGTGTAACCGCATCGAACAGGCTTGGGAAGCACACTGCCAATCTGGGGCCATTTCAAGTGGCTGTGTAGCCTTGCCGCTCTGTAGCAACGCAGAGAAATTGGTTACATGCTTTGTGGGCTTGCATGATGCAGGAATAGCTGCCCCGACAGCTGCACATCAAGCCTCCGCCGGGGCGCAGGCCGCACCCACAACCGGCCTCCTGGGCTGAGACCCTCCACAGCGGCTGGTCACCCCAGCTGCCAGTTCCATGCAATGTCAATGACGGAGCGGTCGGGCGACAGGCCGTTGATCTGGGCAACACGCACCTGCGTTTGACAAGGCGTCGCATACAATGAGGCGGCATCAACGTCAGCCATGTGCAGCTGCTTGCAAGCAGGTTTGGTCAAATCCGCGGCAAAAACCCTCCGGCTGCTGGACAAACACAGCCATGCCTGTCTGGCTGCTGGGCCGACACAGTATGCATCACACAGCGACAGTCACGCACCGCCTGGCCGTGCAGCAGGCCGCTGAGCTTCGGTGCGGAGCCCAGCATGCGCTCCATGCAGCTCTTGTAGTGGGC
The DNA here is from genome assembly GCA_009928355.1 of Chlorella sp. CH2018. Lineage (NCBI taxonomy): Eukaryota > Viridiplantae > Chlorophyta > Trebouxiophyceae > Chlorellales > Chlorellaceae > Chlorella > Chlorella sp. CH2018. Next base: position 3,262 of record VIYQ01000037.1, read on the forward strand.
GTCCGACACATGGGGGTCACGCAGCAGGCGCCTGCGGGGGCGGGCAGGCAGGCACATGCATGCAGTGACGATGGGTTCCTGTTTACCGGGCATCTGTCAGGGATGCGGCGCGGCGGCCAAGCAGCACGAGAGTCTGGTGTGCCACACGCTGGGATTGCAGGTCTGCATCCATATGCAAACAAGCCGCAACTGCACCAGCCAAGCGGGGCAGCACCTCAGCTTCCGTGCGCCCGGTGCCACGAAAGCTTCAGCACATGACCTGCCCCCAGCGCACCTCAGCATGACTTTGCGCTCCACCTGGGTCCGCAGGCTGGCCAGCTCAGCGTCCCTCTGCTGCCGCCGCCGCAGCGCAGACATGATGGGCCCTCCCAGTCGGTCCACTGCCTCGTACAGCTGCTCCGCCTCTACTGCCATAGGAGCCACCAGCAGCCCTGCATCTGTGTCTGCACGGCACCCGCACACCTCTGGTCTGCTGCTGCTGCCGCTGCTGCTGCCGCTTCCGCTGCTGCTGCTGCCGGCATGCGCCGCCGTGCCCTCCCCATGCCCCGCCGGTTGCAGCATGACAGGCAGCTCTTTGTACCGCCCGCCTGCCGCATGCCCCCGCTGCGCTGCCGCTGCTGCCAAGCGCTCCAGCGCTTGGCGGTACTGTGGGCTCAAACTAGCCTCCTGCTGAGTGTACAGCATGCCAACTCCCAGCGCAGCCGCAACACGTGCTTCTTGTGCCTTAACCGCTGCACGCAGGCGCTGGCGCTCGCGGCAGTGCGCCACATCAATGCCCGCCAAGTAGCTGCGGCAGGGGTTGGATGGAACTCAGGGTGTTGTGGTGCAGCACTTGAAGCAGCGGGTGCTGAAGGCGGCATGGCAGCCAGCAGCAGCACCCACCCGCAGCATCACAAGCAACCACACAGTTCAACGTTGCCCCCCTGCCATCAAGCAGCTCAGTGTGTGCCCCCTGCCATCCCACCTGGCCCAGCCCGCCTCGCTGCCGTCGGCTGCCAACCAAATCGTGCCCAGCGCATCCACTCCATTGGCCGCCCCAATCATCACTGTCAACCCTGCCAGGTCAGCACTGGCGGGCAGGCTATCCACTGCCGCCACTAACTGCTGAACCAGCGGCAGCTGTGCGCCCACTCCGCCAGAGGCAGCGGGTTCACCAAAGCTAACAGTGAGGTGGCGGCCCAGGCGCAGCGCTGTCCGCAGCGCACCCATGCGCTGCTGCGCAGAGGCCTGCACAGGGCAAGAGGGCGGCGGGTTGCTTGAGGGGTACGGCAGCCGCCGATCCATTGCAGGCAAGCCTGCTGGGCTTGGCGGGAAGCAATGGCACCCATGTTCAGCAGTAGCATTGCCAACTCTCACCCTAACCAGAAATCTGCCGCTGCAATCATCAAGATTGACGACAGCAAGTCAGCCCACCTGTGATGCTGAATGCTGGTGCACGGTCTCAACCGCGGCCGGCAGAAACTCGCGCAGGCTCACAAACCGATTGTACTCCGCTGCCGCCGCCGCCTGCTCCGCCTCGCTGCCCGCCCCAAACGCGGGCGGCAGGCCCAGTGCCGCCAGCAGGCTGCCAAAGGCTTTGCGGGTTGTCGGGGACATGGGCTCTCCTGGGGCACCCCGGGTGGGCGGCGGCAGAGTGACTGTCACCTCCTGCAGCCCGGGTGGTGCCGCTGCCGTGCTGCCCACCGCCGCCTGCTGCCCTGCGGCGGGCGCTCCGCCAGGGCCAGCTCTGGTGGCTGCCGCTGCCCCTGCTGCCCCTGATGCGCCTGCTGCCCCTGCTGCCCCTGCTGCCCCTGCTGCTGCTGCTGAGCGGATGAAGAAGTGGAAGCGGTAGGGCAGCGGCACACGTGGGCCCGTCTTGGCTTCATCTAGGTACTCGTGTAGCAGCTTGAGCGAGCGCGTGTTGGCATCCTACGTGGGTGGGAGGCGCAGTTTGTTTGTGCAGCAGCTTCAGCGGCTGCTTGCCGGCATCTTGGCAGCATGGGCAAGGAGGTGGCAGGAGATGCGGCAGGCTGGAAGGGATGGCAGGCAGCCGTACAGCAGCGCCGGCGGCAGGGCTCATGCACAAGCACTCTGGCGGCTTGCCTTGGCGGGAGGGTGGTCCTGGAACAGGTCTGGGTGCTGCAGACGGATGTGATTGCAGAGGGCAGGGTGTGCACCACAGAAGCAAAGCAAGGCGGGCTCCATGGACAGGCAGCAGCAAGCCACACTGAACATGGACACACTCTCAACAGCAGCATCCCATCCATTTTCCTCATCAGCTCCAAATGCAAGTACACCCTCCATACAAGCCCAGCAGCTCACGATGCGCTTGTAGATGGCCCGGAGAGCAGACTTTAGGCTTGGCAGCTCGGTGGGGGTGGCATCACTGCTCAACCAGCGCGCGCTGCGGGCACTGGCCGCTGCCGTCAGCTGCGAAAGTGCATCCAGTAAAAAAAAGAAATCAACTTGTGCTGACTGGCGGCAAGCTGCAGCTTCGACAGGACTCCAGGGCAGCCGCCAACTTGCCTGCAGGAGCGGCGGCGACAGGCGGCGGCCACTGCTGCGCATGGCGCCCAGGGCGCCGATCGCGGTGCCAATTACGCTCGATCGCTTAAGTGATCTACTTCTCGAGGCGCAGGGCGTGCAACGCGGTCAGGGCGCACACTTGGAGAGCGGGTTTCCGCGAGGGCACCTGATGGGGCGGTGCCAGGTGCTCGCGCGATGATGCGACATCACACAGACTGCTGCCAGGGGCAGACAGCCGCTCCTCGTGCAAGCGTGGCACGCTCGCCACGGGCATTTGCGTGTGGTCGTCTCCTGGCGGGCTGGCGAGTCCTGTATCGATCCATCGAATAGCTGTGAATACCTGACGGAGCAGTTGCAAGCGCAGCAGTGCAGGCAGGCAGCCGGTGCGCAGCCCACCGGCGCCGGTGAGGCTGCGAGCGCCGTTCTGCCATGGCTGTTCATCTCTAGACACACGTATGAATAGCTGGAGGCGACCGTCCAATCCCGGCACTGCGCCTCGTCTCACCGCCGCTCGCCGCCGCCGTCGCCACCGCTGCCGCCGCCGCAGGCTGCATCTGGCGCCTGTGCCGCGCAGAGCACCACAATGGATCTGGATGCCAGCTCGCTGCACTTCCTGTTCTCCACCTACCTGGATGGGCCTGACATTGCGGCAGCAGCCCAGGTGCGGCGGGCTGAGCAGCAGGCTGACTGCTGATGTGCCTTCCGCTCCCCGCAGCACAGTTGTGTCGTGGCACCAGACGCCTGCATCCTGCTGCATGCACCTGAACCATCGCTGCTGCTCTGCAGCCGCCCAGCATCCCCAAAGAGCCTCCCGTGCCTCTTCCGCGCGCACCTGCCTCGCAGGTCTGTCGTGCCTGGCGTGCCGTGGCTGCCTCCGAGGCTCTGTGGCGGAGCAAAGTGGGGGAGCTGGAGCCGCACCCGCACCTGCGCCGCGACGACCTGCTGCCAGGTGGGTGCTGCCGGCTGCTGCTGCTGATTTGTGGTGGTCCACCAGCTGCTGCCAGCTGTGTACCCGCACCTGCGCCGCGACGACCTGCTGCCAGGAAGCTTCACGGGGGGCCCTCAAGCTGCTCAACAGGCTGCAAACCTTCTTGCTATTCTGAGTGCTGCTGATTGTTGCAGCGCTGCCGCACTTCCGCTGGCTTTCAACTGCCGGGCTGGCTGGCGCTCAACTGCCGGGCTGGCCGGCGGGTGCTGCTGGGGCGCTTTCTTGCACCAACAGCCACATTGCTTCCGTGCCCATGGCCCGTTCCAACCCTGCTCTCCCTCCTGTCTCTACTCCCTCCCAGCCTTTGGCGGCAGCCATCGTGCCTACTATGCCTGGCGCTGGCTGCTGCTGCGCCGCCCACTGCAGCGCATACTGGTGGAGAGCGATGTGCCAGACCTAGAGATCGCCACCTACCCAGCGCCTGCAACCCTGGGCAGCGACAGCAGCAGCAGCGGCGGCAGCGAGGGGGGCGGTGGAGGTGGCACCAAGAAAGGTGGTGCAGCCGAGGCCAGCGGCGCCGGTGGCAGCGGCAGTGATGACGGCCCTGAAAGCATGGAGGGAGTGGAAGTGGCAGCCGACCAGCAGCGGCAGCAGCAGCGGCAGGAGCAGCAGCAGCAGCGCGGCGCGGTGGGCGTGGCCTGGGAGCACAATGTGGTGCAGCAGGCCACCCTGTCGCCAGCTGGCGCCCTGCTGGCCTTCACTGAGCTTGCGGCCACGCGCATGGGGGCGCTAGAGAGCTGGGTGGTCATTGCAGACGCGCGCACCGGCCGCCGCGTGTGCTCGGTGCCCCTGGCCGACCCCCACCCGCCTTTCTACTTCTTTTGGTTGGCCTGCGGCACCCGCCTGCTGTTCCTCAGGTGACCAGGGCGGGCGCAAGCGTGTGACTGGGGGTGGAACCAGTGGGCAGGTTGGCATTCTGTCTCCTTCCTGCACAGGTGTGGACTCAGGCGGCCTGAGCGGCGAGTGTGAATCCTTCCCTTCCCCACACTGCTCCTCCGCGTTTGCCTGGTGCAGCAACTGGGCGGGTGATGTCGTGGCGCTGAGGGCAGTGGACATTGCCCCTGCCCTGGTGCCACTTGCATCGCACCAGCCTGCTGGCGCCGCAGGTCCCAGCTCAACGCAGCAGGCGCAGCAGGCGCGGCTGGTGGGGCGGGAAGTGCTGCTGTGCACGGCACGCCCGCTGTTCCTGGCCACTTCCCCCAACTCCACCCGCCTGCTGTGGCATGGCAACAGCCTGGAGTGGGGCATGTGCGATGCAGCCACACAGGTGTCGGAGGATGGCGCGGAGCACGACTGCTTCTTTGCCAACGCGCGCGACTGCCGCTGCCAGGTGGGTGCTGCACACGGCGGCTGGGCAGGGCAGGCGGGCAGGAGACTGGCTGGCTAGCTGGCTGGCTAGCTGGCTGGCGCTGCGACTGTGTGCCTTTTCGTTGGCTACCATGCTGCCCAACAAAGTGAGTGGACGCACTCTCTGAACCTTGCCGCCTCACCCGCCCGTCACCCGCCCCGCCCCCTGCAGGCCCCCCAGTGGGTGCTGGACGCATGCCACCAAGAGCAGCTGCTCATGCCGGTGGTGCACCCCGACCCGCCAGCTGGCGCGGCAGACGACAGCGGCACCCTGGTGCTTGCCAGCCTGGAGGCTGTGTCCCATGCCTATGAAGCGGAGGGCAGCCGGCTGTCACCCTCGCTGCTGCTCAGCCTCAGCCGGGAGGTGAGCAGTGTGGGCATGGCCGGACTGGTTCAGGGCAGGCTGGCGTACAGTTGGGATGATTGGCCTCCATTGGGGCAGCGGTGGGCGTGGTTGGGAGGCAGAGAATGGGCAGCTGTTGGTGGTCAGCACGCACGCGCGCCATCTTGCACTCACAACTGCCCACCCTGCCGCCACCCCCATGCGCAGGTGGCACCGTTTTCCAGCGCTCGCGAGCTCAGCTTTGCAGCCAATGACGATGCCAGCCTGGTTGCGTGGGTGGACTGCGGCCGGCTGTGGGTCAAGTGGCAGCACACGGGTGCGATGCATCCCATCTGGCCCCGCCCAGCAGAGGAGCATGCGCTGCTGCAGGAGCAGCGGGTGGTGGCACAGCAGGCAGCCATTGACAGCAGCGTGCGTGGCAGCGGCGGCGGCGGAAGCGGCGGGCCACCGATAGAGTCGGCTCCCTGGATAGACCGAGGGGCTGTGCTGGCCATGCAGTGGAGCCCCAACGGCCGCCGCCTGCTCTTCCTGCTGCATGCCGGCCCCTCACGTGAGCGGTTTGCAAGGGGGCTTGCAATGAATGTGGGTGCTGTGCTGTTGTCTCACGCCCAGCATTGGGTTCATGGGCCGCTTTCTGTCCCAGCCTCCAGCCTCATTCAGCCCCACCACCCTCCATCCTAACCTGGCGCAGCCCTGGTTGCACTGTCCAAGCGCCCGCGCTTCCGATGGGTGGTCTACGACGCCCCGGCCACCCCGCCGCCGCTGGTTGCGGCGGCAGACGCCCCCGCCGGCTGGCTGGGCTCTCTGACCGCCTGCTGCCCCTTCAACCCCTCCCTCCAGTTTCTGGACAGGTAGAGCGTGCTGCTGGCTAGAACAGCTTAATGCTGTTTTGTGACGTTCTGGTGCATGCCGCGGCAGTGCACACACGCATGCAACACGCAGTTTGGGGTGAAGAATGGGGTGACAATGGGTGCAAATGCTGAAGTCTAGCATTAGTTAACTGCGCCCTTTCAACCGTGCAAATGCAGGTATCTGCCCTTTGCAGACCAGTACCTGCGCAGCCTACGGTTGTGGGGCCCCGACAGCTTAGCATTTTGCTTCGCAGCGCGGGGGCGGCCCTCAGGTGCGGGGGCTGTAAGGAGAGACGATGGCATCAGCGGTGCCGCGTCAGGGACGCCCAGCCAGCCGAGGCGGGCTGTTCATGCGTAACTACCTTCCTTACTCCAACTGCAGCCATCTGCTGGCTGGGACACTCTGTCACCTAAACAATGCCAACCCTCTGGTGCTCTCCATGCAGTGGGCGAGGTCTCAGAAGAGCCGAATGTGAGCGTGCAGCACTTGCCCCGGCCAGGCGAGGGCCCCAGCACCAGCGGCGGCAGCAGCAGCAGCGCCGCGAGCGGCTCAGCACCCCAGGCAGTGCCGCTGCGGATTGTGGACGGGGCGCCACCAGTCTGGCTGGCGCCTGGCCACATGGCCTCGTGGAGCTGGCAATGAAGCTCCCTCCATGCAGGCTGCTAGGCAGTTGTGGCACGGGTACTGTAATAAGCTGCCATTTTGAGAGTCTTAGGCTGGGCCGTTTCCCAGTGCGAGCGCTTGCCTAAGTTACAACAGTCTACAGTGCAGCAGGTCAGGCCAAGGACCATCGCACCCTTGTGCACCTAGTCCTGCATGCCCTCCGCAGCCTCCCCCACCCCGTTTGGCTGCGCGCCTTGCTGCTGCTGCTCCTGCGCCGCCGCCGCCGCCTGCTCTCCTGCCGCGCCGCTGCCTGCCGCCGGCTGGCTGTCCCGAGGCAGCGCCTCCCGCATCGCCGCAATTTCTGCCTCCAGGGCACGGCACGCCGCCTCAATGTCCATGTTCTGCAGCGGAAAAGTGATGGCCTTGGGTTTTATTGCTTTGTGGCTTGTTGCTTTTTTTGTTGCTCCGAGTGGCTTCCTCCTCTCACTGCACGGCACAGGCTCCCCCAGCCTTGCACACGTCAGCGCCAGCCAGTGAGCCGACCAGCACCCAACAACCAGCACCCACCTTGTGCACCAGCCCCAGGTACTCGGCTTCCAGCTTGCCCAGCTCGCTGCCCGCCGCGTGCTGCTGCAGCTTGCGCTCACGGTTCAGGCTGTCCACCTGCGCAGTAGGGCACAGGGTGGGCAACACATGCAGCTTCTCAGTCGCAACCACTGCCATTTGATGCAACCGGCTGTCCGTCCATCAACCTGTGCAACCGTAACCAAACTGCGAGTGCCGCTCAAGTGCGCACCTGGTGCTTGACCGCCGCCAGCTGCTCCTGCAGGCGCGTCACAAATGCAGACAGCGCCTCGTTTTGCATGCGCCAGCTGTCGGGCCCAAACTTGAGCAGCAACTCCAAGTTGAGCAGGCTGGCGGTCAGGGAGGAGGCAGAGGGCGCAGGCGAGCTAAGCACTCACAGCAACGCAAGTGCCTGGCCCTACGCAAGCCCAAGGGGAAGGCACCGATCCGACTTGCTCGCCAGCAGGCGCCCCACATGAACACTTGCACTGTGCTCCAGCTGCGCATGCACCCAACCCCCCTTGCTCCTCCTCTCTGCATGTATTCTGCATGTGTTCTGCATGTGTTCTGCGCTGAACCCTTCTGCCAACACCTCGAAACCAATCTCACCGGTTGTACTGGTGCTCCAGCTGCGCATGCGCGTTGTCCAGTGCGGCGCGCCACGCGTTGTGGTCGCTCCGCTTGGTGGGCGGCGGAGGGTCCAGGTTGTACCGCGCCGTGTCCATGGCCTGGTTGGAGAACAAGGAAGCATTGCACACCTGTTTGAATTGCAGGGCTTTTGCTGAATCTTTCCTCCAATGACTGGACTGGAAGAGGGCCGAGGTCGTACAGCACCGTACCCAACTGCACAGCAGCACATCGCCATGTGCTGCCGGTGCAATCGATCATCCGCAGTGGCCAGCAACCAGCTCAGCAGCACCGATGCCGGTCGATCATCCGCAGTGGCCGGCAATCAGCACATACACACCTGCATGGGTTCGCCCGCCGCCACTCGTGCCATCTCCTTCTCAAGCAGCTCGTCGCCCTGCAAACAGAGAGTTGTGGAAGCCGACAGACGCTCACCGATCGCGGCTTGGTGGTCCAAACAGCAGTGTAGTACAGCTAAGCACTCAGGCTGCCAGCCCAGCTAGGCAGGTACTTGCGAGGTTGAGCAGCAGCACAGTTCATGACCGGCCGCAGCGAGCAGCAGCGTGGCCGGGCTCTGCCGCACACCGCACCTTGAATCGTGTCTCGGGCAGCGGCGGCAGCTCGTTCAGGTAGTCTGACGGCTTCTTGCTGCTGCCGCGCATCTGCACGAGAGCACAACGGAGATGGCACGGTTGCATGTCAGCCGAGGCAAGCAGGCAAACAGGCTGTCGCGGGGAGTGGCGGCAAGGGGCGGCAGGCAGCGGCGGCGCAGCCCGGGGGCAGCTGCGCCCGGCGGCGCACCTCCTCCTCGATCAGCTTGTCCACCGCCGCCTTTTCCTGCGGCGTGAGGCCGTCCACATACGGCAGGCTGTCCACCAGGTGCTGGCTGCGCCGCCAGCCCCTCTGCTCGCCGTGCGCTACATCTGTGAGCTGCAGGGGAGCTGCCATGGTGCCCCGGGGGCGCTGCGAGCGCGGTCTGGAGCGGGGCCGACGGCGATGGGGAGCGTGCGGGGCCAGGGAGGCGTGGGATGGGGTGTTCCGCGGTAGCTCAGCGCCGATCTTGGCTGTGCAGGGCCGCAAGTGACCGAAGCGCCCTGCAATGCGGGTGCTGTGCTGTGCGAAGCTTGGACCGGCCTTGGGGAGTGCCCCGAAAGGTGCCGTTGCCGCTCACATCTGCAGAATTGATACAACGCAGCTCCCCGAAACCACTTGCAAGGCCTGGAGGGCGGTCCACGCAACATGCCCGCGCCCAAGTCGCAGGGCCGGGCCGGCTTCCTCAACGCCGCCCAGAGCGCAGCCATAGCCGAGACGCACCGCAAGGAGGAGCGGTGCGCTGCCTGCCGGGGCGGCGAAACAGGGGAAGGGCCATCGGCCTGCGGGCGGCGGTTGCCGCACGGTTGGGCAACAAAGCCCTGCCTCCCTGCCTCCAGTCTCCTCACCCCGCCACTGCCACCCACCCTCCCCCACATCCCCATGCAGCGCGCTGCACAAGATGCTGCAGACCCAGATTGAGCTGGGCCGCATCAAGCTGCCGGCAGAGGCGGACGCATCGCTGGCGGACGCCGGCAGCGCCGAGGAGGCCGCGCAGCACCAGCAGCGGGTGCAGCGGCACAAGGAGTGGCTGCTGACGGCGCACCGGGGGGCAGCGCCGTGTGCAGCGGAGGGCCAGGCAGCTGGAGCGGGCAGCAGTGCTGATCAGCCCGCAGCGCCGGCGGCGGGGGAGGCAGAGGGGCAGGGCAGCCCGACGGCGTGCGTAGCCGCGGCTGGTGCTGGTGCTGATGAGGCGGCAGAGGCGGCGGCCGAGGCAGAGGCGGAGGCTCACATCCGCTCGCAGCTGCGCGACATCTCCCGCGCGCTGTGGGGCGCCGTGTCGGCGGGCGCCGCCTCCGGCCAGCCCCGCGGCGCCAGCAGCACCCGCAGCGACTACGCCTTCCAGCCTGAGGCAGTGGATGCCATGTGGCGGGAGGGGGAGCTGGATGCGCGGCACCGCCGCCGCCGGGACGAGCACGCGGCGTACGTGGAGGCGGCGGCGCGCGACGCGCTGCTGCGGCGCGGCGCGGGCGGCGAGGCAAAGGCGGCCAAGTGAGGGGCAGCAGCCAGTTGGGTGGCGGTGATTCAAGATGGATTCGGCACGATGTTCCTGTTGCCTTGCTGGGGTTCTGGACTTGCTCTGCTTGTGTGTCGCTTGAGTGAAGCAGCTTGAAGTTGTGACAGGACAGGAACTGTTGAGCTTGTGGTGACGCCATGGCTCAGAGCAGCTGCTCCGGTGCTGGCTCTGCTGAGCTTCCCCACCACAGCGGCTGCACAGGAAGTTACAGTGCCCACTGTGTTTCATTCAGAGGAGACAGCATCGTCATATTGTACAAGCGCGGCCAGCAGAGGGGTTTAGGGAGCTGTCGGAGGCGAGGGAGTAGAAAGATGAGCAGGCAGCGCAGCAGGGAGGGCGGTAAGCAGCAGCTGAGGAGCGAGCAGCACATGAGGGGCAGAGCAGGGAGCGCAGAGCAGGAAGGTGACGGGGGGCGGCAGCACACACATGGGCGCCCACTCAGGCGGCTCAGAACTTGAGTGCCTGCTGCGTGGCCCTGTCGCACAGCAGCGCGCGAAACTCCTCGTAGCACAGCTGGCCGTCGCCGTCGGCGTCAAAGGTGGCCACCTGTTGAGGGAGGCGGAGCGTGGGGTTGTGGCGTATGTTTGAACTCCAGCGCTCACTGAAAGGCCCCGCAAGACCAACCATCGTTGCTGACCGGCAGGCGCCAAAGGCATGCCCCTGCCAACTGCAGCCGCTGGCCAGCAGTGGCGGCGGCTGCAACGCACCGTGGACGACACTATCTCCTCCAGCTGCCCCGCGCTCAGCCCCCGCCGGTTGGTCTGCTGCAGCTGGCGCAGCAGGTCTGCGCGCGTCACAAACCCGTCGTCATCAGCATCGTACACCCGGAAGGCAACTGTGAGAGGAGGGGAATGGGGATGCCAGTGGGGTGGGGGGCACGGGAGGGGATGGCTGCCGCTTGCACGGGAGGGGATGGCAAGCGGCAGCAAGGGCATACATGATGGGAGGGAGCCAGCGTGGGGGCAGCAGCCACCCAGCATCTGCTGGCTACCGCCCCCTCCAACAAAACCTTCAACTGCACAAACCAATACGCCAATGACTGCAGCCAGCAGTGCTGGACTGCCGCCAGCCCCCATGTGCCGCATCTGCACAGCCGGCGAGGGGCGCGGCTGCCAACCCAACCCAGCAAAGCTCACATTGGAAGCGCTCCTCCTCGTCCCGCGCCAGCCGGCCCAGGCTCTCCAGCAGCGCCCGCAGGTCTCCGGCGTGCATGTAGCCGTCCCCGTCCGCGTCAAACCTGGGCGACGGAGCGCAGGCAGCGGGTAAAAGAGCAACGGTGGGACGGGCAGCATCGCAAGGGCGGGAGGCGGACGGACCCCTCGGCAGCGGCAGGCCAGAGATGGGTGCTGCGCCTGCATCCCTGCCACTGCTGTTCCAGACTACGCCTTCCCAGCCCCGTGCGGCCAGCACCCACATCTCAAAGATGCGGGGCAGGAAGGGGTTGCCCGCCAGCTCTGGGATCATCTGAAAGTCGGAGCGCGCCAGCTCCTTCTCGCCGCGCCCCAGCCGCTTGAGCCTGCGCAGTCGGGCGAGTGATGTGGGTGCCAGAGCGAGCGGCATGGACAGCAGCGCAAGCTGTGCATGTGGGGAGGTGCAACGGCTGAGGAACAGCAGTGTCAGGGCAGCTGTCTGCGAGCAGCGGCAGGCAGCAGGCAGCAGGCGGCAGCGGCGGCGGCCAGGCCCACCTGCGCTCCATGCGCTCCAGCTCCGCCTTGCTCAGCCCCTCGCCGTGGGCGCTCTGCAGGTTGCCCATGGCGAGCGGAGGCGGCTGCTGGAGAGCGGGAGAGGGGCGGCTTCGATAACTGCCGCGCGGCTGTGCTCGTGGGGCACTGCAAACTAGAGCGGAGCCCTAGTGTAGCGCCCGGGGGCTGAGACCGGCGGGGCTGCCACCAGCTGCCGCGAGCCTGCGCAGCGCTCCCAGAGGCTCTGTTGGGGTGCAGCTTGAATACTGTGTAATCAGCGAGCGGTTGCCACGTGCAGGTGCCCGATCAGCGGCCTGAACAGCGGGGCCGCCTGCGTGGCGTGCCCGCTGCGCCGTCGCGGCGGCCGGCGCTGCTCGCGAGTCACACCGCAGTCCGCGCAACGAACGTGTTTGACAGTGAGAAGGAGCAAATAGGATAAGCGACATAACAGCAAGTTAGACAACAAAATAACTGTTCAAGCAGGCGGTGCCGCATTGGCATGCACCGCCACTTCGGCCTCCTTCTCCGCTGCACCGCCGCCGCTGCTGCCGCCGCCCGACAGCTTCGCCAGGGCTGCCTTGGCTGCCGCCTCTGCCTCCGCCCGCTCCCCCGCCTCCCGCAGCTCTCGCATGGCGTGGCGCCACAGCCAGTGCGTCTGCAGGCGCTCCTGTATCTGTTGGTATGGGCGGGCAGGCAGTCAGGGCGTGAGGAAGCAACAGGTGCAAGGTTGGGTGGGGCTGTGGGGCAGGAATGGAGACGCACGGGCTTTGCTGCCACCCTGCGCAGCGGCAGTTCTGTTAAGCATTCCAAACACAGGCGGATCTGGTAAATCGGCCTGTCTATGCATCTGCCCACCTGGTCCAGGGGGATGCCCTTTGTCTCTGGGATGAGGAACAGGCTGCGGAAGGGGATGAAGATAAGAGGCAGGCATGAGCCGTAAGAAGCCGGCAGGCGTGCAGGCCACCCGAGCGCGGCAGCACAGCAGCATGCATGTTGCTGCCCAGCAACCAGCAGCCGGCCGCTCAGCCGGCTGCCTGCACAGCAGCGCTTGCCTGAACAGAATGAACAGCAGGCAGAAGCCGGCGGCCATCACAAAGACGCCCCACTGCATGTGGCTGCGCAGCAGTAGGCAGGAGGTACAGCGGGGCATGAGAGGACAGCCGACAGTGCGGCACGGGAGCGCACACAAAGCTTGCACGGCATTGCCGCTGCGCACATGCACTGTGCATGCACACAGCAGGAGCAACATCGCCCTGGCACATCCTTCCAACCATCCCAGCCATCATGAAACGCAGCTGGCTGTGCACGCACGCAGCATGAGGCAGCCCCCTGAGCTGCACTCCGCCCTGGCACACCCCCACCCACCACATCATGGTCAGCGTGAGCTGGCTGAACACGATTTGGAGGCAGAGGTCCCCCATGACATGGAACCCGGCGCCGATGGTGCGGATCTCCAGCGGGCAGATCTCGGTGGCAAGCACCTGCTCGACGGATGGGGTGGGGTGTAGGGGTGGGAGTGGGAGGGGTTGCAGTGAGGGCAGGCAAGCTCGGGCTGCAAGCACATGCCCAGCGGTGGGTGGAAGGAGGTGCGGGTAGAGGCTGAGCGGCGGTGCAGCTTGGGATGCCAGGTGGGCCTGCCTGCCCGCCTGCAGCACCAAAGTATCAGCCAGCAAGCAACACATGAGCCGTGTCAACCTCACGGGCCAACTTGAAGGACCCGCGCCTCACCCATGATAGTGTGCAGATGGAAACTTCAAAGAAAACCTCGAACAGGCACAGCACGGCAGTGAGCGCCCAGGCATTGTTGTCTGCGAGTGAGAGCGGAGGAAATCCAGAGAGGCGCGGATTGGGAGTGAGAGGTGCAGAAGGAGTGCAACGCATGCCAGCAGTCGGTGCGGCAGCAAGAGGCTGCAGCAGCAAGCGGCTGCCCGAAAGCACTGCCGCTGGGCTTTCTGCACAGCGGCTAGTGGCGCATGCAGCCTCACAACTTTGCACAGCCCACATCAATGCAAGAGGCCCCCAAACTGGCTGCCCGTGCTGACCATCGACGCCGACGTCGTTGAACCAGATGCCGGTGATGCAGGCGGCGGCGATTTGGCACAGCAGCTGGCCCACGCCGCCAACGACCTGGAGGGAGCGGCGGAGCAGGGCGAGGCAGGGCGGAGCAGGTGGTAGCTGGGTAAGCTGTGCGATGTTGATAGAAAGTGGGCAGGCTGGCTGGGGTGCAGGCTGGCGGCCAGAAACTATGTTGATTTAGCAAGGCCAGGGCCTCACGCATTGCACTCCACAGACGCTCTCCAGGCTGGGTGCCCATCTACCTGCAGCTTCTTGCGCCCCACGCGGTCCACCAGGAACACGGCCAGCAGGTTGCCTGGCGGCAATGGGGGAGAGGGCAGCGGCAGTAAAGTGCGGGTTCAGCTGGGGACCTGAGATGTTGGCTCAGCCCCAAGACGCGCAGTCGCCCAGCGTTTGCACAGGTGCACACACAAGCAACCTCGCCATCCCCCTCCCCCCGGCCCAGGGCCGCTGGCCACGCACCAATGACCTTGGCGCAGCCCTGGGTGAGGGCGGACAGCAGGCTGTAGTTCTGGCTGGTGCCCAGGGTCTGGAACAGCTCGGGTGCATAGAAGAGCAGCAACGGGTTGCCTGCACCGTGGGTTGGCAAGGGGCACGGAGGGTTGACTGAAAGGCCACTAAGGGCGGATAACCGGACCAGCAGAAGCAAGGAAGCCACCCTACTGGTCAACCAAGAGGACACCCAATGCACACCCGTCAGCGCGCGGAAGGCGCCCAGCATGAAGCACAGCGCAAAGTGGACGCGGTAGCGCCACGCCCACCGCAGCGTCGCGCGCAGCTGGCTCCGCTCAAACGTGTTTCTGAAGGTGGGACGAGTCCCAGGCAGGAGTGCATGCAGGGCTTGAGTTGGCGGGCCTCGCAGTATCAGCTGTTGACGAAGCAAGCAGCAGTGCATAGGCAAGCCGCGGCTGCAACGATGCCACCTCGCATGCAGAGTTGCGCACACCCCGCACCACAGCTTGGCACAGCTTCCCAAGACCCACGCCTGGCAATTCAGGCCCAGCCCCCGCATGCCTGCTGGAGACGTGGCTGATGAGGGCCCGCCGCTTGGCCTCTGTGCCCTGCGTCTCCTCCACAATGTCCTCCCACTCAGCCTCCACCTCCTTGGTGCCGCGCAGGCGCTGTGTTAATGAGGTGGGGTGCAGGGAGCAGGGGGGTGTTGGTCGGGGGGCTGTGCCATTCTAATCAGCGTCGACCTGTTGGGTGCCAGCAGGAGCTGGGGTTGTGCTGAAGGGGCAGTGAGGAGGGAGCACAGCCAGGGTGTCTGAGAGAGCGCGGCAATGCAAGAGGCTCAGCTGTCTCAACACTCCAAGCACCCATCCGCCCACCCACCTCTAGCGTGCGCCGTGCTTTGGTGAGCTGGCGGCGAGCGATGTAAGAGTCTGGGGAGTCTGGCAGGAAGGGGGCCGCCAGCAGGACCAACAGGACGGGGGCGCCTGCAGCCGCAGCCGCAACGGGGGGTGTGAGAGGGCAGGGGCTGTGCGCCATGTGCAACGGCAGTGAGCTGCCCTCCACTGCTGTGAGAAAGGAGCAGGGAGGGGGGTGGATTGTTGGCTGTTGATGAGCAGAATGGACGAAACAGCCTCACCGTAGACGCCCAGCGGGATGCGCCAGCTGGCCTGCCCGTCAATCTTGCCCGTCCAATAGTTGGTGAGCTGCGCAAACAGGATGCCTGCATGGCGGGGATGGGCGGGGATGCTAAGAGAAATGTGGCCAGCGGATTAAGCAAGGTAGGCCTGCAGAGAGCAGGCAGGCCAGCATACATGCAGGACTGCAAACCAGCAGCACAGCAGCAGCAGCAGCAGCAGCAGCACTGGGATGCCACTCAGCGGGCTCCTCACCGATCACCACTGCAAACTGGTACAGGCTGATGAGGGCACCCCGGATTTTGGGCAGCGCCACCTCACTCATGAACACCTTGCGAGGGCAGCAGCAGTTGGGAGGGGAGTGCGGTTGTGCTGGCGCACGGGCATGCCACTTTGGCCGCGCTTGCATATACACTTTGCAAGTGCAAGCTGAACGGCGTCTCGTCAGTTGGCAGCCCCTGCTGCTCAACGGGACGTTCATGCCACTGCACACTGTTGGGCACATGCGCGTCACCATCCTCCAACTCACCGGGGCGGCTTGGTTTCCAAAGGCCATCCCAAAACCCACGAAAACACGGCCAGTGTACAGCATTCCCAAGTTCTGTAGAGGCAAAAGGAGCAGGCTGCGGCAGTTTAGTTGCTTGCGCAGCGATGGAGCAGGCGGCGCCAACAGGCCCAACACATCCGCAGAATGAGGACGCAGCCTTCAACCCCCACACATGTGCAAGCTCGCCTGGGCGCCGGCCTGCAGTCCAGCTGCAATCTCATAGGCGCAGGCAGCCAGGAACACAACCAGGATGCGGCCGCGCTGCATCGCGGTAGGGGAGGGAGCAGCAGCGGCAGTAGCAGCAAGGAGGTAGGCAGGCTGAGGCTTTTTGTTGTCTCGAGGGCTTGTTACCTCGTTGCAGCAACAGCAGCAGCTGCAGCGGCCACAGACTCCACAAGTACCACAACGGTCAGGCATCGGTAACCGGCTCACCCAGCCGCACAGCCAGAAGGCGACGAATGTAGCTGGCACGCTGGCAATGTAGGCTGTGCTGGTCACCAGCTGCAGGTATGGATCGCTGAAGTGGCACCTGCAGCGGCACATGGGTGCGTGCAGTGGCAGCAGCAGCATTCGCAGGGTGTTGGCTTGGAAACTCAGGCTAGCTGCTAGCTGCTGGTAGGGAGTGGCGCGGAGCAACATGGACAGCAGCAGCGGTGGCGGCGGGAGCGGCCGTGGCGGTAAACCCTAACAGCAACAGGACGCGGCGCTGCGCCTGCACACAGGCCTCACCACATCGTGTTGGCAGCTGGGCGGAAGTTGGGGAAGAAGTAGGAGCGGAATGTCTGCAAAGGGGGAACCAGGGTCACTCATGAACTCGCGGTGTGCATCGCCCCTGGTTCAGCGGCACCATCAGGCATGGTTATGCCACCAGCTGAGTGCGGGTTCCATCGCTTCTGCCTGCAGGGTCCAGTCTGTCATGCCCCGCACCTTCATCCCAGTTATGCCACCTGTAACGCCCAGATCCCAGCCTGCAGGTAAGGGCAGATGGGATTGAGTGGGCCACGCATGGGGCCATGGCGCAAGCACCAGACTGCGAGCAGCGGCCTGCAGCAGTGGCGCCAAGCGGCTCGGGCACCCATGCTGTCCTTTGCATCAACAGCTGAGTCTGCAAGCCAGCACAGGCACTCCATTTACATTCTGGGCAGGAAAACTCCCGCTCACCGTAGGCCCAGCCGCAGATCATGCTCGTCAGGATGCCGGCAGCCAGCAGCCAAGTCCAGCCACCCTGGTACTCGCCGCTGCGGCCGCCATCGGCCCTGGCTGGCGCAAACACAGCCATGCCTTCAGCGCCTGCCTAGGTAGGATCTGCACAGGGTGATGGGATGCAGTGCGCGGGCAATTCAGAGAAGGAGCGGACCAGGGAGCGGCAGCAGCCAGATGCAGCTCGAGGGCGGGGTACCGCCGACAGCGCGCCGCCGACAGCGGCGGCAGAGCAAAAGCAAAACAGACGCTGCCGCCAATAGTCTCGCCGTGATCAGCCAGCTGCAAGCCTGACGAGGACGGCAGGGCGCCGCGTTAAGCCCCCTGCGTCTGGCGGCACCGCGGCCTGTAGCGGCCCGGCCTCGGGGCGCCCCGCAGCCGGCCCTCGACAGCCACAAACATGCTCACGGGCGGACCAGCGACGGTTCAGGGGCTGAAAAGCTTGTCAGGGGCTGCCTGAGGAGGCACAGTTGCTCGGTGCTGCCGTGCGAGGGAGGGGTCGTCTTGCAAAGGCCGTGGTGAACGGAGGGAGAGTTGAGATAGCGATTTGTGCACGGGTTGGCCGGGTTGAACCGGTGCCTTGCATTGGAGGCGGCCGCTGCCGCCGCCAACATTCCTGGCCGCTGCCCTTGACATGCAGCCGCGTGCGCTGGCCATGGCCCTCCCAACTGAACAGCAGTGGCAAGCCGACGCCTTTTGCATGTCAGCGAGGTCAGCAGCCCAAGTATGGTAGCACTCAGGCAACACTGCAGCCCCGGAAACGAAGCCGCTTGGGCGGCCCCGCCCAGCCATCTGGCGCACGCCCCGACTCGTGCCGCTTGCGTGGGGCGGGCAAATCTCCATGCCGACGTCGTATTCTCGCAGGCTTGTGAATCACTCAGTCGGGAGCGCCGCGCTCGAGTGAGCCTGCAAAGGGCTGCTGTGCCATCACGCTGGCCGGCCTCTGCGGCGGCGCCAGCAGGGCGGCGGAGGCGCGTTGGGTCCCTGCTGCCGCAGCTGTTGATACATCGTCATTTAGGTGTTTATCGAGTTCGATAGCACGTGCTTGCGGTGGAATCTCTTCCCTCTCGACCGCTGCCCGCCGCGGCCAGCCCTCCCTCCTGCGCCCCGCCGCCCACCGCGCCGCTCACAGACACAACAGCAACTTAGTGGCTGGTTGCACCGGACGCTTGGTCGCCCGACCGCCGTTGCAGCTGCCGCCGCCGCCGCCTGCCAGCCAGCTTCGCCCCCAGCCGCTTGCTCAGCCATGGCGGGCGCCTTCAGCCGGGCGTTTCAGGCCTACAGCCGGCAGCTGGAGCGGCACCCATGGCGGACGCAGATTCTCACCACGGGAGCACTGTGGTGAGGCAGGGCGGGCTCACCTTCTTGCCGATGTGGCCTCCCCGGCCGTGGCATCATGTATGCATGCCTGCACAGGCAGCCAGCCACGCCACATGCTCCTGCATGCAAATGTTTCAGCCTGCTCACAGGCTGAAAGTGGTATCGCCCTGTGCACCACAGGTCGCTGGGTGATGTGCTGGCGCAGCGGGTGGAGAAGGCGCCGTTCAATGTGCGGCGCAACCTGCTGACGGCCGGCTACGGCGCGCTGGCGGTGGGGCCCTTTGGCCACGCATGGTGAGCACGCCCGGGTGTGCATGCACCAGTGCAGCGTGCTGCATGGGTTGCGATGCTGCTGGAGGGTTGGCGGTTCACAAACAACCCATCATCTCCTTGCTGCACTGCTCCTGAGTGCTTGGATTCCACTTGCACCGTGCTGCAGGTACATTGGGCTAGACCGGGCGGCCCGCCGCTTCTTTGTCCCCGGCAGCCCAACCTTCATTGCCGCCAAGGTGCGCCCCAGGAGCAGTCACAGCAGCTGGAGTGTGCAGGAGCATAAGCCGGAGGGGTGGCCTGGGGAGCTTGGGAACCGGTCGTCAAAGCAGCGGCAGGTGTCTCCATTCCTGTCGACCACGGAGTGCATGCCCGCCACAGGTCGGTCTCTATGCCCGCTCGTGCCTGGGTGCATCAATGCTATCACCCCTTCACCCCCCACTTTCAACTGCCTCAGGTGTTGGCGGACACTGGGATTTTCGGGCCGCTGCACGTGGCTGGCTACTTCACTTTCTACACGCTCGTGGAGGGCGGCGGCCTGCCCGACGTGGCCGCCAAGCTGCGCACCGACTTCTGGCCCACCTTCTCTGCGGAGCTGTTTGTGTGGCCGGCGGTGCAGGTGAGCCAGGGGAGCTGCTCATTTGTTGTGGCCGCCTCAGTACGTGTGGAGCCCTTTCAGCAGCGCGGTTTGGGTGGCTGGGCATGCAGGCGCACTGGGTGGGGTTGATAAACTTGACACGGTCAGCGAACCACCAGGCCCACCCTGTGTTCACGCATCAACTGCTCGTGTTCCTCGTCCCCTCCAACTTCTTCCTGTCTCCACCAGGTGGCCAACTTCAAGCTGGTGCCCCTGCACTACCAGCTGCTGGTGGTCAACCTGTTCACTATCCTGGGTGCGCGGCAGCAGTTATGGTGTTGGAGCTTGCAAGCGGGTGTGGCGAGCTGGGCGCTCCCTGCTGCCCACCAAGCCCAATTGCTCCCTCCACCCTGCCCCTTCACTCGTTTCGTGCCCCCGCTGCCGCCTCACTGCTCTCCCCCCTCTGCAGACAGCTGCTTCATGTCGTGGTCGCGGGCCAACGACGGCTGGTTCCCGCGCCTGTTTCCCGTCCTGGCTGCCAAGCTGGGCATGGACAACCCTCCCAGCTCGGGATCGGCAGCGGCGGCGGCAGCAGGCGGCAAGCCCGCAGCGGGGGCGGCGGCAGTGCAGCGGCGGGTGGCGGCGAGCAGTGCCAAGACCAGCGCGTAGCACAACGGTTAATTGAGGAACAATACTCTCAATTCACAATTGTATGCCTTGACCAACTGCCATACCAAACAGCCATCTGAAACACTTGCTACTGCCGATGACGCACTGGCCCTCGCCGGCTGGGAGGCGGTGGGACAACAGGCATGGCAAGCCGCTTCTCTCTGTCTTCCGTCGCTAACATTGCTTCAGTCGCCCCTGCAAAAGCGTGCGAGGCTATTTGTGCCAGACGGGGAGGACAGCGCGCGCGAAATGGGTGGGTCAAAGGTGCCCGCGGGCAGCCTGCTCCTCCTGGGCGCCGCTGGATCCTTTGTGTGATTTCGCTGCCTTCAGACACATCACTCGCACCGCGCGAGGCCCGCCCGCTCCACGCGGCTGTCCCGTCCCACCGCCGCTCTGCCGCCGCCGCTCTGCCGCCGCTGGTGCGATGCGATCCATCCCCGTCCTTGCCAACTCTAATTCTGCAGCCAGCGCGGAGGGCAACCAGATCTTTGTGGTGGTGCGGCGCGGCAAGGAGTACCCTCCAAAAGTCTGCGACTGCCGGTGGGCGAAGCTGGGGGAGCGCAGGCCGGCGCCAAGGGGCTTGTGCAGGGCTGGACACGGCCTTGCCCATGCCTTGGGGCCGCCAGACCAAGCTAATGAACAAGCAAATGTCTCCATGCCAGTGGTCCTCTCGATGCCCTACACAGGCTGAAGTACGAGCAGACAATCGCAGACCTGAAGAAGGCGGCAGCGGCAAAGCTGGGTGTGCCGCTCGACAAGCTGCTGGTGGGTGCTGACTCACCTGTGAAAGGATGGCTTGCAGCCTGCATGGGTTGGGTATCGCTGTGCCGGCAGGCTGTGGGATGCTGAGATTCCAGTGTTGCATGGGAGGCGACCACAGGGGTGACATGTGCTGCACTGCGCACCATGCCGCTCACCTCTGCACTTGCTGCCGCCCCCTGGCTGTGCAGCTGTTTTGGGGGAACAAGGAGCTGACGCCCGCGTACGACGCCAAGACGCTGCTAGACCTCAACCTGCACACCGGCTTCTCAGTCAGCGTGAGTCGCAGGCTGCCGAACGAGCAAGCAGAACAAGCGCGGCTGCGCAGCATGCCTGTCGCTTGTCCCTCCCTTCCCTCACTGGCCCCCAAACCACAAGAGCGCTGCATGCGCGCCCAGCCCATGCCGTACCTGTGGCTTCCTCTGTCGCTGCACCCGATGGCCCTGCGGCAACACCCCACTTCTCCCCGCAGGGCTATGACCTTTCAGTGGACCCCGACTTCTGGCCGCCTGTGGTGGACACGCCTGAGGGGCGGCGCATCGTGACCAGCCAGCAGGACAGCTAGAATGGACCGGCCAGCAGGACAGCTAGAGCGCTGGCCAGCCTGCACAGAGCCGGCAAACCGAGTCACCTTGTGTAACAGAGACCGAGGTAAATAGAACGCATCTCGCCTGCACTGAAGGTGCTGCTGACTGGCCCAGAAGACCCCAGGCCGTACAAGAGACAAGGTACTGTAGGTGTGTTCGCTCCGCCGCGTGGTGTGTTACAGACTTGATTGACCAGCGTGTTGCAAGTGCGGCATGTGTGCATGGGCTTGCAAGAGTTTCATTGAGACATGTGTGAGGCAGCAGCAGAAGGAGCAGGGAGGGTGAGGCAGCGGGGCAGAATGGAGCTCAAAGGAACAGGCATGCCAGCAGCAGATGCTGATGGGCAAGGCAGGCAAGAATCAAAGCAAGGGCGGCGCCGGAGGCTGGGCAGCATGCGTGAGGGGTCAAAGAATCGAGGGAGACGGCAAGGTTGGAGAGCGCTGGGCTGCAATGAGAGCAGCCTGGACCTGAGGTAGGCAGGTTCAGGTGGTGGCAAGAACACCAACCTCACTCCAGGCCCGCCACAGTCGTATACACCGCATCCACATCGTCAACCGCCAGCAGGCGCTCCAGCAGCGCCTCATTGGCTTCAAAGGCATCGTCGTCCACCTCCTGTGAAGTGGTGATTGCAGGAAAGGAGGGATGAGGGATAAGGGGGCCAATTGGGGTGCAGTAGCATCGCCGGCCCTCCTGTGCAGGCGATACACGCAGATGCGTGCAAGCTGCGCCACAACCGGCTAGCCTCGAGTGTTGCATCTGGTCAGCACTACATGCAATGGCACCTAACAAGCCATGCAGGTTGTTCCAAGCATGCCAAACGTGGTCCGCAGCATACAATCCCACCTGCTGCACCATGGGCACGTAGACCAGGCCCGAGGCCTCAGGCTGGATCTTCAGGCCCTGCTCCGCCAGGCTGCTGCTCACAGCACCATAGTCCTCCACCGCGGTCAGCACCTGTGCAGCGGGAGGTGCATGCGGTCACAAGTGTGAGAGGGAAGCCCAAGATCCCAGGCTGCCGCAGAAAAGACCCAACCACGCACCCACCCATCGCCCACCCGCCCTCC
>VIYQ01000041.1:0-18749 GCA_009928355.1 Chlorella sp. CH2018
CGTCCCGCCCCGCCCTGCCCCCGCAGTCCTGGCCGTCAAGAAGTACAACCTGGCAGATGCGTCGGACTGGAGTCGCTGGCTGGTCAGCTGCTACTTCTCCCTCACCACCATGCTCACCATTGGTGGGTGACACGCGCATCCATCAAGGGGACAAGGGGAGATCGGCATCTGTCTGCGGCTAGCTGGCCCCGCACGGGCACCGCCTGCTTGAATGCACACTCCATCCCACAGCAGCAGTGTGTCTCATTGCGTGCTCCCTCTGCCTGGTTCACCCCACATGCAGGCTATGGTGACATCACTCCAGTCACGTTCCTGGAGACGGGGGTGGTCATCATCTTCCAAGTTGTGGGTGTCGGCTACTTCGGCTACCTGCTGAACACAATCAGTAAGCCAGTCAGTAAAAAAGTTAATCTCTAAGGGTTGACGCCCGGCACATGGCTGTTGTTACGGGGACCACGCGGCGAGGGGCATAGCAAGCTGCAGCCCGCTGTGCTGCGCTGTACGCTCTTCAGCTCATGCGGACGCCACAGGCCTGCACCGTTTGGCGCGTCCCTCATCCTGGATTGGCTGCCCCTTCAACCAACCCTGTGTGCCGGTTGCTGCTCCAACCCAACCCCTGCAGCCTCCATCATGGCGGCCTCTGGCCCACGTGCGCGGCGCAGGGATGCCGTCAGGCGCAAGCTGCAGGTGCTGGGTCGGGGGCAGGGCCGCCCCTACGGCAGGCAGGGGATCGGCAGGCTGGCAGGCTGTGTCGCTCTGTTTCGATCCATACCCGCTCTGTTTGGTTCCATGCCGGCTGTGTCGCTCTGTTTCGATCCATACCTCAATGCCGTTGATTCAGCGGGCCTCTGCCCCTCAACACCAACAGGATGTGGACGAGGTGATGGCGGCGGCGGGGCTGGGCGCCCACCTGCGGCAGCACATCCGCCAGTTCTACACCGAGCGGTGGCAGCCGGAGCGGGGTGCGCTGCTGGTTTATGCTGTGGGTGCATGCTGCTTGCGGCTGCCTGGATGGTGTGAGGGCAGCCGGAACGTTGCGCGCTTGCCGCTAGGTATGCCCTCCCACTCCAGCCTAGCGAGCAGACGTGTTCCGCTCTTACACACAGTCTGTGCCTCACTCAGGCTCCTGCAGCCTGTTGCCTGCAGCTTCTAACGTGAAGCACAGGTGCACTTAGAGCTGCGCAGCGTGTGTGTGTCAGCACTCCTCGCCTGAACCAGACGTGGTGCTTGCTCCCTCTATCCATGCAGACTTCAATGTGAAGCAGATGTACTTTGAGCTGACCCCGCGGCTGCGCGTTGCGGTGGCCCGGCAGCGCCAGGAGGCAGCGCTCGACCAGCTGCACCTGCTGCCCCCCACCCTGGCACCCAAGCAGCGGCTACTGGCGCAGAAGGCACTGGCTGCGGCCTCGGTGCCTGCCCTGCTGCAGGCGGGCCAGCTGCTCAGTGAGGCGACGTATGAAGTAGGGCCGGCTGAGGAGGCGGGGTGGTGGGGCGTGGCCCCGCCGCCCAGCGCTGGGCCCTTCTGCTACCTTCTGGACGAAGGTGCGCTGGACAAGCTGGGGGCTGAGGCTAGGAAGACAGCTGGGTTTGCATCTGGGAGCGGCAGTTGGTGCCTGTACTGGGGATCACGGGGGCAGCGGGCCAGGTGCTATGAGGGCCAGCCTTGCAAAGGCCCTGTGCTAGGCCTGCAAACTGACTTGTGCTTGATTCCTGCCGCCCCTCTCGTCTGTGCTGCAGGAGAGATGCGGGCGCTGCACCCCGGCAGCGGCTCCCGCCGCCAGCAGATCGCGGGGAGCTGCACCAGCGACTTCTACGGACCAGCAATGATTGGCCTGTCGTCGCTGTTTAGCATGCTGCATAGCTTGGGCAGCGAGGGAGGCGGCAAAGACGGCAGCGACGGCAGCGCCAACAGCGGGGGCGGCAGCAGCGGCAGTGGCAGCAAGCGCGGCGGCAGTGTGGGCAGCAAGGGTGACGACGGCAAGCGCAGCGGGCGAAGCGGCAGCGCACGGGGCCTAAGCATGCGTGGCAGCATTGGCGGCAGCAAAGATGGCGGCAGCACCGGCAGCAGCAGCAGCGAGAGCGAGGTTGAGAGCGCGAGCGACGATGAGCTTGACTACCATTGGCAGCAGGAGGCGCTGGCGCTCACGCACTGCCACCTGTGGCGCATCGACTGCCAGCAGCTGTACAAGTCGCTGCGCGAACCGCAGCCTGGTGTGCTGCTCTACATGCTGCGCCGCCTGCTGCAGTCGCTGGGCGTGCCGCAAGCGGCCACAAACGGCGCCGGCGTGCCGGAGGACCCGCCGCCACCGCCTGCCGCCCCGGCGCGCGCCGGCAGCCGGCGGCTGGCGCTGGTGCAGCGCCTGCTGGCCATCTGCCGGGAGCTGGAGGCAGCGGAGCGGGAGCAGCCGGGGGCGAGTGCCAGCCACGAGGCCAGCAAGCAGCAGCTGCCACCGAGCTGGCGGACAGACACGCTGACCAGCACAAGCGACTCGCTGCGCGCTTCGTTTGGGCCCAGGGGCAGCCTGGAGCTGGAGTCGATTGATGTGGAGGAGGAGGGCGGCCACCTCACAGCAGATGTGCTGCACACGGGCGAGTGACGCCCGTTTTCTACCCGTTGGCTCCTCCTGCGGTACCACTTCTCGGTGCCTACCTGTCCATCCTATCAGCACTGCGACTTATTTGTATCGCTGGTTCCGCTTGTTTCAGGCTTGCACGACATTTGTTGGCTGAATCGTGAATGCATTATTTGTGGAAGAACTGAAGGGAGGCAGCAAGGCAGTGAGGCAGTGTTGCCGGCAGCTAAAGAGGGCAGACAAGCCTGCCTGGCAGCTGCACCGCTGTGGTGACGGCATGCCAGCTGTGCATTGAAGGCTAGCGAGTTTCTGAGCGTTGCGATCATATTGGCAACAGGAAGTGAGCTGGGCAGCCAAATGATAGACCGGCAGCAGGGTTGGAGGCACAAAAGGGGGAATGGAGAGTAACTTGAAAACAGGTACTCACGACCAGAAAAGGGAGGACTGAGAGGGGGTGCCCATGTTTTGGAGGAGGTGGGAAGAGTGTTGCGGCTTGTTTGTACCCAGGCCCGCACGCCGTGCGCGCAGCCAATACGCGTTAACATTGCTTCCATCGAGGCTGGGGGTTGAGAGTTTCATGCTGCTGCGCGCGATCACTCCGCATCGGCATGTAGAGATCAGGCCCCAGGCTAGGAAGCCCCCATCAGGGCTACTGTACACGCTCAAGAGAGCACAAGCAGGGCGACCATGAAGGTCAGCGTCATGCTGCTCAGCGTGAGCAGCAGCTTCACTCCAAAGTCCTGGGTGGCGCTGGCCACCGTGCCGCACAGCTTGGTGTGCTGCAGTATGGAGGGCAGGCGGCGGAGGCAAGGGCAGGTGTTGGGGCAGCAGGCAGGGCCAGCATGCAGCTGGATGTTGAGACATGCTGCCCAAGAGGTGCCCCAGTGCGTATGGGGCTGAGGCGCACACACGCCTTGCAGGCCGCCCCTTTAACGCATCGCACCTGGCTGTGCCGCACTTGCTGCAGCATGGCCGAGTCCTGCCGCATTTGTGCGTGCGCGGCAATGGATGCAGCCATGCGGCCCTGCAGCTGCCAGGCCATCAGCGTGGGCAGCACCAGGCCCAGGGAGACCTGCAGGGGGGAAGGTGGCATGCAAGCCGAGCAACTCATTCACAAAGCATGCACAGTGGTTGATTGGTGTGGCACATGCATTGGAGCGAGCCAGCTGAGGCAAGCATCACAGCGCCTGGTGCAGCGGGGCCCCCTGGGGTCTCAAACGCATGATGCACAGCCCTGGCACCCAGCCAGCGCACCTGCACAGCTGCCGAACTTGCCATGCACAGCGACAGCTGGCTGGCTCCCGCCCCGAGTGCGTCTGTTTGGCCATTGGCAGCGGGTGCCACCGACACCATTGCTGCGCGGAGCACGGACCCAATGGCCTCAATGGTGTCCACATTGCTGGGGTGCTGCTCCAAAAAGTCGATGCATGCTGCAGCAGGGGGCACAGCGCGGGTCGCGTGCATGTTGGTTGGGGGCAGGGCCTTGGGCAACGTTGGGCGCAGCGCCAGCTGGGCAAGGTGGGTGCTTCGGCTCTCGACCTGCCACCTGCTGTGCACACAGTACAGAACGAGCAGCATGCTGGCCCGTGCAGCAGGAACCGCAGAGCCCATGCCAATGCATGCAGCAGCGGCAGCAGCAGCAGCAGCACTACGCCACACCTGAGCGATTGCGCCGCATGAGCAGAGCCAGCGCTGGGGCCTGCAGCATCAGATGGTGCACGGGCGGCAGCAGCAGGAACGTGGCCACAAACGGCCCGATCGTCCATGAGATACCGAGCAGCTGCAAGTGAAGAGGCAGAGGGAGCAGGAAGGGAGGGTGAGGAAGCCCAAGCAGCAACTGGGACGCAGTCCAGCAAGCCAGCACTTGCATGTGGCAGCGGCGAAGCCCAACGGAGCCAAGCGCGCTGCATGTGGCAGCGGCATAGCCGAGCGGAGCCAAGCGCTCTGCATCGCCAGCAACGGCAGGGGCCGAAGTGGGGCAGCGGCAGCAGCAGCAGCAGCAGCGGCTGCTCACCAGCATGAACAGTGCCCGGCTGAACTGGCAGGCAGGGTTGAGGTGTAGCGGCGGCGGGAACAGCCCCACAGTGTCGCTGGCAAAGGGCAGGGCCAGGATGAGCGTGCGCATGACCACGACTGGCCACAGCCTGCGATGCAGGGGGCGTCAGCAGAGCAGTGTTGGACCAATGGTGACATGCCAGGCAGCAGCGCTGGCTGTGGCCTACCCTCGGCGCCAAGCCTTGGCTGGAGAGTGGTGTGCGGGTGCGCACCTGTAGTGTGCATAGACGCCGGGGTTCCAAAAGGAGCAGAAGAGGAGCGTGGCCGCCAGGCTGCCGTTCACCACGCCAATGAGAGTGGACCATTGGAGGGACAGGTGCGCCAGCGCGGCCACATTGGTGCACACCAGCAACATCATCACCGCCCGGTCGAGCACTCTGTGAGAGGGGGGTGGGGCAAGGGGTGCATCAGTCTACCGCAGGCATGCCGCAGCCAGCCACTGAGGAAGGCGGCGGCAGAGCGGTGTCTGGACAGCAGCTGTGGCCGCGGCGCGACTGTCTCGCTCATGTAGTCGTCGGAGACGCTGAGCGGAGCAAGGCACGGGTGCAGGGGGCCCTGCAGCTGCCCGCGCGTGCTGGAGCCGGCACACAAGCCAAGTACGCCCCCTTCACTCACAGGCTCTTGTAGGACATAGTTTGTAGCATCCTGGCCGTGTGTCAGAGGGCGGCGGCAGGGTCACAGACCGCACATAGCGGGCTTGGAGCAGTGCCGAGAGCAGCGGGAGCGTCCTCTGCAACGGTGGCTGAGCGAAATGATAAACGAATATCGTGCAAGCGTAATTTTGGTGCGGAGGCTGCAATGGGGGGTCTTGAAGCGGCCTTGCAAACATGGACGCCCATGCAGAGGCCTTGGGCGGCGCTTCCAGCTTGTGGAGGACGCCCCAGATCACGTCAATGTCCATCTGAATCTGCTGGCCTGCTCCCCCGGGCGCTGCTCAGGGAGTTTGCCAGCAAAGCGGCCTGCTCGGGCAGCCAAGCCAGAGCTGGGTGCATTGAACAAGCTTGAGAACGATTACGGTGCGTATCAGGCAGCCGCCAGCGGCAATGCGCTTGCAGATCACGAGCTTGCGTTGCGGCAGCCCTAGCCCTGCCTCACCTGCACCTTGCGGGCTTGTGAAACGCATTGGATCGATGTGCACAGACGATATGAAGAGGCGTCGCATGCTTAGGTTGCTGTCACAATGCCTCCACCACCGCTGCCGCCGCCGCCGCCGCCGCCTGCCAGCCGCCGCCTGCTGATCGTTGCCCACAGCTCCAACCGCTTGCAGCAAGTCAGTCGCCAGCTGCAGGCCCTGCCCAGTCATGGTCGCTGCTGATGGCCCCAAGGACTTTAGCTTCTCGGTGCGTGGCCCTGCTCTGTTGCGGCACGGCGAGTCACCGAGGCTGCCAACAAACGCGGACGCCGCTGCCCAGCGCCACCACTGCTAACCGCTGTGCCCTGGTTCTGCATCCCTCCCTTTTTTGATGCAGATAGACCGCGGAGGCACCTTCACAGGTGTGGCTTGTACTTGCATCCCAGCCTGCGCGGCGCCTGCATGTTGCAGCAGCTGGCTGTATCATCAGCAGCTCGTCAGCTCTCCTCTGCCTGGCCTGTAGCATGCCCCTGGCACCCTCGGAAGCCAATACATGCCCAGCCTGCTGCTCTGGAGCTGCCGCCGCAGGCTGTGCTGCCGCCGCAGGCTGTGCTGCCGCCACAGGCTGTGCTGAGGTCCCCACGCTGCTGCCGCTTTCGATAGCTGCCGCTGCACCCGTTCATTTCTTGATGCACTCGTACTGTGCTGCTGCCGCTGAGGCTGTGGCTGCCGCTTCTGCTGCCGCAGACGTGTATGCCGAGTTCAGGGATGCCCAGGGGCAGCCCTGCACCCGGGTGCTGAAGCTGCTGTCAGAGGATCCTGCCAACTACCCCGATGCGCCTCGGGAGGGCATTCGGCGTGTGCTGGAGGCTGAGACGGGGGTGCCGCACCCGCGGGGGCAGCCGCTGGACACCAGCCGCATCGCCGCCATCCGCATGGGCACCACGGTGGGTCTGCACTGCTGCATGATGACTGGATGGTGGCGGCGGTTGCTGTGGGCTGGGTGGGTTCGCCGTTGCCCCTCAGCTGTGCAGCCGCGCAACATGCCGCGTTGTATGAGTGCTGGCCACTGCGCTCACGTCAAACTGCGTCCTTGCCCCCGCAGGTGGCCACCAATGCGCTGCTGGAGCGCAAGGGCGAGCGCACGGCGCTGGTGGTGACGGCTGGCTTCCGAGACCTGCTGCACATCGGCAACCAGGTGGGGGGCGGCACAGCGTGGCCCTGGCATGCGCTGCTGCTGTGCACAACCATGCCGGAACTTGATGGGTCAGTGTGCTGATGCGTGCCTTCCTTTATCACACGCAGGGCACACAAGGCGGCTCCCTCAATTCTCACATCCCTCCTCTTTCGATCCTTCCCCTCCTCCTCCTGCCCATGCACAGAGCCGGCCCGCCATTTTCGACCTGGAGATCCGCTGCCCGGATGTGCTGTACGAGACGGTGGTGGAGTGCGATGAGCAGGTGGTGCTGCCGCTTGGCGACGCGCCCAGCACGTGAGCGGGGAGCTGCGGGGCTGCCACAGGGCTTGGCTGAAGCGTGGTGGGTCTAGGAATGGGGTTGCAGTGCGGCAAGCACGTTCAGGTGCTGCCGATGGATGAGGTGTCCTGCACACGAGTGGGGGTTTGGCAGGATGGCAATTGGGCATTCGGCAATACCGGCACGTGAGTCAGCTGCTGATGGGTGGGTGGAAGAGGGCAATGCCATGGCGCCCTCCTGTTTGCTCACGAGTGCACCTGGTCCTGCAACTGCTGCAGGCGCGCGGGCCGCGACCCGGCTGGGGACAGCCGCCGGCACCCGCTGGAGGGCACCCCCGCCACTGCTGTCACTGGCGAGGCGGTGGTGGTGCGCAGGGCGCCAGACCTGGAGGCTCTACGGAGCGAGCTGCAGCGAGTGCTGGACTCAGGTGGGGAGTGTTCTGGAGAGCTGGGTGCCCATGCAGTGCTGGGAGAAGCATCATGCACCAGTGCCCACCTCAACCTGGCCGCCCTGTCGCATGCCTGCCCACCCATCATTTACCTCCCTTGCACCCCTCGATCTCTGCACGCATCCGTAATGTGGCTGTGTGTGCTGCAGCACAAACCACCGGCATGGCTGTGGCCGCACACCTACCTTGCTGTCTGCCGCGTGTTCTCTACCGCAGGCATCACCAGCGTGGCTGTGGTGCTGAAGCACGCCGCCATCTACCCCGCCCACGAGCAGCTGGTGGGCCAGCTGGTGCGCGACATGGGCTTTGCGCAGGCAAGTGCAGGCTGTTTTGGATTGCTTTGTGGTCAAAGGGCAGCATGCACCCCTCGACCGCAGCATGCTCTTCGCAAACGCAGCACACACCCAACCGTGCTCTACCGCGGCTTCGTTGTGCAGTGGGAGGCACCAACTGCCACACCGGCAGCCCAGGCACGCTCATGTGCTTCACATGAGTAGCCGTACATTTGAGTGCATGCTGATAGGTTCCGTTGCCCGGTTTTCAGGTGTCCCTGTCCTCGGTTGTCATGCCCATGGTCAAGATGGTGCCCCGCGGCTTCACCGCTGCAGCGGATGCCTACCTGACCCCCCACATCCTGCGGTGAGCAGTTGATGAGCGATTTGCAACCGCGGGAGGTTTGCGGGTGCTCTGCAGCCGGGCACACTGCTGCTGCTGGGTATACGACGCGCTGCGTCACAGTGTGGATGCCGCAGGTGGCCTGCTGCTGCTGCCGTATGGTGCGTCGTTGAGCTGCCTCTTTGTCTGTTGCTTGCTCATCTCACCCTGGCGATCTGACTGTGATGCAGGTACATCGAGACCTTCCAGGCAGGCTTTGACGAGGGCCTGAAGAAGGTGCCAGTCTACTTCATGCAGGCAAGCTTCGACACGAGATGGGCTGCCCCACATTTGAGGCGGCGAACATGCAGCATGCCTGCAGGTGGCTGTGTGCCTGCCAGGTGGACACACTTTGCGATTGTGCGGCCGTGCGCCTCAGATGCTGCTCTGGTGAAGTTCTTGCGTCGTGCACCTGCCCCATTTCGTTTCCCCGCAGTCGGATGGTGGTCTGACGAGTGTGGGTGACTTTTCTGGGCACAAGGCCATCCTGTCGGGACCCGCAGGTCAGCACAGCTGCTCGGGCAGGCCGCGCTCATCTCTGCGCACGCTGCTGCTGCTCTTGAAGGCTGCTGTGAACACGCCTGGAAAGCGTGACCTCCCAGTCTGGTGCCTGCATGCTTGCTCACAGGGAGCGATGCTGGGTCCAGCTTGCGATAACCTGCAAGCTTTTAAAGGAAGCAAGCCTGCCCTCTTGCAGGCGGCTATGTTGGGTATGCGATGACCACCCGGTGGGGCGGCACCGATGCCCGCAAGCTGCAGATGATTGGGTTCGACATGGGCGGCACCAGCACAGGTGCGCGCGGGGCGCGCTGCGTTGTGCCATATGCTGTGTTGTGCTGTGTTCTGCTGTGCTGTGCTGTGCCTCTCCATGCACGCCAACGCCCCGGTGTGCTCGCCCTGCGTCTTGCTCGCCCCACTGTGCTGCGGTACCGCCTCCTATTCGCCCTGCAGACGTGTCTCGCTATGCCGGCCGCTACGAGCACGTGTTTGAGAGCACCACCGCGGGGGTGACCATTCAGGCGCCCCAGCTGGACATCAACACAGTGGCAGCGGGGGGCGGCTCCCGCCTGTTCTTCCGCTCGGGGGTGTTCCAGGTAAGGAACGTCGGTTTTTGATGACATGCACATGGAATCAAGGCACCTCGCTGCTACCTCAGCCGGTGCTCCTCACCGCCCCTACCCTGCCATCGCGCCAAGTGATGTTGTCACTGTGCCGCCTGTACCGCACAGGTGGGCCCCGAGTCGGCGGGGGCGCACCCCGGCCCTGTGTGCTACCGCAAGGGAGGCTACCTGGCCATCACGGGTGGGTGGCTCCAGCAATGGTTGTTGACGTTGGCGCGCTGCTGTGCTGACATTCAACGTGCCCCGGCGAGCCGCTCAACAAAGTGCTAAGCTTGGACAAGGTCGGTGCACAACTCGCGGCTCCGTCCCAAAGATGCCAACCTGACTCTGTTGGCACTGCCCTTCTTGCTGCCACTGTCAAACTTGTGCGCAACGTTGGCCTGTTTTCATCATCCCTACACACAGACGCCAACCTGGTGCTGGGCCGCATCCTGCCCCAGTTCTTCCCGCACATCTTTGGGCCCCAGGAGAACGAGCCGCTGGATGCTGATGGGGTCAGGTGGGCTGCACGCCAAGTGGGCTGGGCTCTAATTGCGGTTGCCAGCTGAAGTTGCAGCGGCTGTGGGAGCGGCGTGGGCGGGTTGGCACCCTAGGTGCTACCTGCACCTACTGTCTGCCAACTCAGCAGAACGTCTTTGCGCCATCCCCTACTCAGCACAGCCCTCAACTGTCGATTGCACAATTCGTTTCGCAGGGCTGCCATGGAGGCGGTGGCAGCGGAGGTGAACGCGCACGCAGCGGCGGCGGGGCAGCCTTCCAAGAGCGTGGATGAGGTGGCCATGGGCTTTGTTCGTGTGGCAAATGAGACGATGTGCCGCCCCATTCGCGCGCTCACCCAAATGAAGGTGAGCCACAGCAGCAAGGGAGGCAGTGGATGGGGAGAGGGCCGCAGCAGCAAGGGAGGCAGTGGATGGGGAGAGGGCTGGGCAGTGCTCCGAACAGAGAGGGAACCTTGCTGTCCAGGCATGCTGCAGCACGTGCTGGCCTGCTCCCTCAGTCAGCTCCCCCTGCCTCCGCTCCTGCTGTGCTCACCTCAGGGCTACGATGTGACGCAGCACGTGCTGGCCTGCTTCGGCGGCGCGGGCGGGCAGCATGCGTGCGCCATCGCCGCTGCCCTTGGCATGCGCACCATTTTTGTGCACCGCTACTCGGGCATCCTGTCGGCGGTGGGCATCGGCCTGGCGGAGGTGGTGCAGGAGGCTCAGGTGGGGCGAAGCACGGCAGTGTTCATGAGCTGTCTGTCAACGCAGTGCATGCAGACGGTATGGTGTGGTGGATGGCTCGCCCATCCAAGTTGGCATGGCAGCAAGAGTGGGTTTCCCTGCTGCGTGTGTGCTCAAGCCGGACAACATTTCGATGTCAGTTCACAAGCTTATGCACCTTTTTGTACCTGCCCAGGAGCCATCTGCCGCGGTGCTGAGCAGCGAGGCTCTGCCGGACCTGAACCACCGGCTGGACGCGCTGCAGGAGCAGGCGGTTGCCAAGCTGCTGGAGAAGGTGGGGGGAAGCCGCAGGGTTGCAAGAACTAGGTTGTGCACATCTCAGCAGGCATGCTGGCATTGGTGCGCCGCTCTACACGCGCACTCTTCGACTTCTGCTCAGCATTGTCCCTCCTCTCCTCTCCCCTCCTCTCCCTCCCCCTCCCATCTCGGCCCTCCCCTCGTCTGCAGGGCTTCAGTGCGCAGCAAGTCAGCTGCCAGAGGTTCCTGAACCTGCGGTACGACGGTACCGATGTGCCTGTCATGACGCCGGCGCCAGCGGATGGCGACTTTGCCACCGCATTCGAGCAGGCATACCAGGTGCAGCAGGGGGCATGTGTGGGTGCATGAGAGGCAGGGGCAGCATGGGTGGACTGTGTTGCATACGCACAAGCAAGCCACCCAGATGGCAGTCCGATCCCGTCTTTCCCCACAACAAGATGAAGCTTCTTTGCCCACACCCAAACCTCGCAGCGTGAGTTTGGGTTCAAGCTGGAGAAGCGGCGCATACTGGTGGATGACGTGCGCGTACGCGCCAGCGGGCGGCATGCCGAGCTGCCTGAGGCCGGGGAGGCGCCAGCAGATGCAGGTGGGTGCTGAGGTTGGAGCCTTCTGTGCCGCTGTGTTGTTGTTCTGAAACTGAGGGGGAGCTTGCTGAGGCTGGGGAGGCGCCAGCAGATGCAGGTGGGTACTGGGATCGGCACGGCAGCTGGTTGGTTACGGCGCTGGTGTGGGCGCTGATGCTGTCCTGCTGTTGCTGCCACCTCTGGCCTGCCGCACTGGGCATGCTCCCTCTCCCTGCCTACCCTGCTCCCTTACCCTTGCTGCATGCTGTCCTGCAGGCCCGCTGCCGCAGCCAGCCGCCAGCTCCTCAGCTTATTTTGAGGTGGGCGGGCGGCAGCCCACCCCCGCCTACCTGTTGTCTGACCTGCAGCCTGGCCACGCGGTGCCAGGTGAGCAACTGTGCTGCTCTCTAGGGCGCACCAAGGCCTGATTGCCGAGGTGATGTTCAGTTGCTCACCATTGGCTGCCTGCGTGAGCCTTACAGCAGACGGCACGTTGCAGCCGCCTCAAGTCACAAAGTCTTTCTGTCTGTCCACTGCCACCGCCTCAGCTGTACCTGCCTTCCCCCTGTCCCTGCCCCAAAGGCCCCGCCATCCTCATCGACGACATCAGCACCATTGTTGTGGAGCCGCACTGCACCGCCCACATCTCAGCCACGCGCGACGTGCGCCTGGAGCTGCCGCCCCCTCGCAAGGGCCAGCAGGCCGTGCACGCGCCGCAGGCGGCAGAGCAGCAGGGGCTGGTGGAGGATGGGCAGCAGCAGGACGTGGCGCAGCCGCAGCAGCAGGATGAGCAGCGGGAGGGCGGGGCGGCAGACACAGAGTGCGACCCCATCCAGCTGGCCATCTTCTCACACAGGTAGGCTCGGCATTGAGCTGTGTGGCAAGCTGTGGGCCGCCGCCCATTCTGGGCGCCCTGGGACAGGGGGTGGCGTGGCCTGCTTCAGACATATATGCACTGCTGTTATGTCTTGCCATTCAATCCGCGCTGACCTCCTGCAGGCTGTGGGAAACATTTAGCAGATGGGCCACTCGTTGTCAAGCGCCATGCACCCAGCATCCTGCTCACCTACCCTACCCCACCCTACCCTCACCCTGCAGGTTCATGGGCATCGCGGAGCAGATGGGCCGCGTGCTGCAGCGCACCTCCATTTCTGTCAACATTAAGGAGCGGCTGGACTTCTCATGCGCCCTGTTTGACTCGGAGGGTGAGCGCACAGCATCTCGGCGCCCGTGGCCGCTGCCATGCAGCAAAGCGTGCCCGGAACGCATTTTGACCGCTTCCAACACTGTGTTCACAGGTGTTCCAGCGCCTCAGCTACAGCCCATCCTTCTCTCACCGCTCAGCTTCGCATGCTGCCGGTGGGCCGATTGCCAATGGGCCGCTCGCTGCCCACCCCTCACTTGCAGGCAACCTGGTTTCCAATGCGCCCCACCTGCCCGTCCATCTGGGCGCCATGAGCGAGGCAGTCAAGTTCCAGATCCGGCACTATGCCGCCGGCGGAGACGGTGCTGCAGAGGGGCTGCAGGTGCGATGGGGCTGCAAGAGTGCCTGGTCTGTTGAGCATGGGCGCGCTTCTATGTGCCTGGGGCAAGCTGTAAGGATGTCAGCCGGCCTGCGGGGCAAGCTGTAAGGATGTGAGCCGTCCTGCACAACGGCCTGCTCATCCAAGCAGCCGCACTGTGTAAAGCCGTGGCGCCAACACACTGCCCGCCGGATGCTGGCCGCCAACCCTAACGCAATGCCATGCACTGTTGCACTGCAGGAGGGCGACGTGCTGGTGTCCAACCACCCCCAGCTTGCAGGCGGCAGCCACCTGCCTGACATCACAGTCATCACACCTGTGTGGGAGGGTGGGCGCGTGGTGTTCTTCGTTGCATCCCGCGGCCACCACGCAGGTGGGGGGAGGGAGGGGGAGCTGTGGTGGCATGCTGGATACAGATGTGAGCTCCATTTTGTTTCACAGTGATTGTTTCTCACGGCAGCATGCACTAGCAAACCTCCCAACCTGGCGTAACACTAGCTGGCAGGGAAACCAGTGTTCTTTTGCTGCGCTGCCCCGCAGATATCGGCGGCATCTCTCCCGGCGGCATTGTTCCCATTTTCGTTTACTGCTTTCCAGCCGCTCAAAGCAACACCCACCCTCCCTCCCACCACCTCGCACAGACATCGGCGGCATCTCTCCGGGCAGCATGCCGCCCCACTCGCACAGCCTGCGGGAGGAGGGTGCGGCCATCATCTCGCACAAGCTGGTGCAGGTGGGAGGTTTGAGCCGCACAGCATGGTGGTGTGAAGGATGGGAAGCTCAACAGCAATCCGACTGTGGCAACGATTGACTTGTTGGTCAGCGCCTCAGTCTGCCTTTGCTGCCTGCATTGCTGAGTTCACTCGATGTCTCTGTGCAAAGAGGGCGGTCATTTTGATGAGGAGGGCATCACCGCCCTCCTGCCGATGTGCGGCCCTGCATTCTGATTCAGCTGTCTCTCTTCCCTCTTCGCTCTCTTACCTCAGGGCGGCCGCTTTGATGAGGACGGCATTACTGCGCTGCTGCTGGCGCCGGGGCGGGGCGGCGACCCGTCCATCAGCGGCACTCGCAACTTGCAGGACAACCTGAGCGACCTGAAGGCGCAGGTGGGCCATTTGGGAAACGCAGTGTGGTGGAGCACTGCAGGCTACGGCCTGGACACGCAGCGTGTCACAGGCGACGTCCCGCTAGCGGTGCATAGCGCTGGCGGCTCTCCTTGCATCGAGTGCATGGGCCATGCACCCATCCACCTCTTGTACCCATCAGGTGGCCGCCAACACCAAGGGCATCGCGCTGGTGAAGGAGCTGATTGGCGAGTACGGGCTGCCCGTGGTGCAGGCATACATGAAGCACATCCAGGTGGGGGCAGGCCTGTTACGTACATTGCAACAAGTTTGCAAGCTGCGCGCTGTGGATGGGGATAACGCGGGAGCCACGTGGCCAGCCGGTGACACTGCAGCATGCACATGCACACATCCAGGTGGGAAGGGTCAAATCCTCGCCCCTCCCCTGTTGTCCACGGTTTGCCTTCTTCCTCTGCAGGCCAACGCCGAACTGGCGGTGCGGGAGATGCTGGTGGCCTTCTCTCAGGAGCAGGGCCTGCCCGAGGTAGGACAGCCATGCTGGGAAGGCTTTGCTTTGCTTACTTTGCCATGCTGCCATGCTGTGCAATCCCGTGCTGCAGCCCCGCCAAGTCACAGCCACGCCATGCCATGCCACGCCGCGCTCGCTCCATGTGCAGGTGGGCACGGTGACGACCAGAGATCAAATGGATGATGGCACACCCATCTGCCTGTCGGTCACCATTGACCGCAGCGATGGCAGCGCCACCTTCGATTTCGAAGGTGATGCCTTGGCTGGGCTGGGGTTCGCTGTGGTTGTGAGGGATGCAGGCAGAGGCAGTGGCAATGTGGCAGGGCCGGAGGCTCGGGCTGGGGAAGCAGCACGTGATGCCTCCCATGCGGAGGCTCCTGAGCTCCGTTCAGGGCCTCTATTACACACACCTCTCCCAGTTCTCCGGAAATCCGTCCACAGTGCTGTTGCAACTGCTCAGTCTCTCTCTCTCTCTCTCCTACCCACCCACCCGCAGGCACGGGCCCCGAGGTGTTTGGCAACACCAATGCCCCGCCCGCGGTCACACACTCAGCCATCATCTACGCACTGCGCTGCATGGTGAGTGCGTGGCAGAGGGCGGCCTAGATCCCCTCTGCTTTTGCAAGCGGCATCAGCACGTGCATGTGTGCCTGCCGCCGCAAACACCAAGCATCAGTGTGTTCATGGACAGTGCAACCGCTGCCGCTGCTGTTGTCTGCAACAGGCGTTACACGGCTGCCCGTCTACCGTTTCATGCAGGTCACCCGAGACATACCGCTGAACCACGGTTGCATGGCGCCCATCACCGTGCGCATACCCAAGGGTGTGTGCCAATCCAGCTGTCGGGTGGTGTTGCCGCTTGCTCAGTTTGTGGCGGTTGGAGGCCGCGTGCTGTTCAAGCTTTGGCGCGCACTTCTGCTGCACGGTTCGGCCAGTGCCAGCCCTTTTGAGCCTCTTGCAAGTGCAATCAAATACCTCCCCGTTCCCCATTCCTTCCTCCCCTCCCTGCCCCAGGCTGCCTGCTGTCACCTTCCCCTGAGGCGGCTGTGGTGGGCGGCAATGTGCTGACCAGCCAGCGAGTGACCGACGTTGTGCTCAAAGCCTTCAACGCCGCAGCAGCCTCCCAGGTGCGCGGCTGGGCTGATGCAATGCTGGAAGATGCGTTCTGCGGGGTGCCAGAGGTAGCTGGTCTGCATGAAGGTGCAGCCCAGGCCGGCCACCAATGCCTGACTGGGCTGTGTGCTGATCTGTCCATCTCCCCTGCTCCGCACGCACAGGGCTGCATGAACAACTTCACGTTTGGCGATGAGGGCATGGGCTACTATGAAACCATTGCCGGCGGAGCGGGCGCGGGCCCCGGCTGGCATGGCCGCAGGTGTGCATGCTAGCTGGATGAGCCTTGGGCTTGCAAGCAGAGGAAGCGGCACAGCACCGCTGCTTCAGTTTATCTGCCTCCTTCCAGCGGTATGTGCATGCAAGCTTACAAGCCTCTACCTCTCTCGTGACCTTCCTTGGTTGGCAAATGCCCGTCAGCTGACCCAGCTCACCCGCTCCCCGAATCTCACTTTGGCCATTCGGGCCCAACCCTCCCTTGCACCCCTGCAGCGGCGTGCACACGCACATGACCAACACCCGCATTACAGACCCGGAAATACTGGAGCGGCGCTACCCAGTGGTGCTGCACCAGTTCCGCCTGCGACCGGGTGTGCTGGAGCGGGGCGACGAAGCCTGCTGGGGTTTCAAAATGAGCATGGCACGGCCCGCTGAGTGTGCCGCATGAGGTCGCTGCCTGCGGCGGCGACCTTCTAACCAAACGACATGCCTCCACAACCCCGCTCCGCTCAACCTTTCGCACCTCACCTCCCGGTGTACCCCCTGCAGGCACCGGCGGCGCAGGGCAGTACCGCGGCGGCGATGGCGTGGTGCGAGAGCTGGAGTTCCTGCGCCCCCTCACCGCCTCCATCTTATCAGAGCGCCGTGCTGTGCGGCCCTTTGGCCTGCTGGGCGGGCAGCCGGGGGCGGCGGGGCTCAACTTGTGGCTCAAGCGCGATGGCCGAGTGGTCAGCCTGGGCGGCAAGGCCACTGTGCAGGTGGGTTGGGGACGGTTGGCACAGCATGGGCTGCTTGGCAAGGCGGCCTGATCCCGTCAAACCGGTGAACGCGGCAGACGCTTTGTTATTGTGCGGCTGGGATGGAGATCAGACCTCCTTTCCGGCCGCTTTAGCTCACCCCCTTGCACCGTTCCATTTTGCCATTTCGCAGGTGGAGGGAGGAGACCGTCTGCGTATCCTCACTCCTGGCGGTGGCGGCTACGGCCCACCCCCTGCTTCGGCCGGCAGCAACGATGACGCAGCGGCGCTTGCTGCGGCGGTCAGCGGCAGGGCCCAGCGGCGGCGGACAGGGGGCGACGAGTTCAGC
Source organism: Chlorella sp. CH2018 (assembly GCA_009928355.1). Taxonomy (NCBI): domain Eukaryota; kingdom Viridiplantae; phylum Chlorophyta; class Trebouxiophyceae; order Chlorellales; family Chlorellaceae; genus Chlorella; species Chlorella sp. CH2018. The sequence goes on from VIYQ01000041.1 coordinate 16,977, forward strand.
GCACCTGTGCGGGACGGCGGCAGCGTGCAGCAGTACACTCGCATGCAGGAGACTGTTTGAGGCAGCTCATTAGCAAGCGTAACAATCCAAGCGTTGCCAGCCCATGCTGGATGATCGATCATTGCTCATGCCGGCACCGCCTTCATCCGCCATTTCATTCCACATTGTTCTGTACAGACACCTTTGCCGCATTAAGAACTGGTACCGTTACAAAAAGAGCATGCCCACAATGGCAGCAGACAGTTCCCAGCAGCCGTGACAATGTTTATTCGTCCATGCGTGAAGTTACGTCATCCATCATGCGCCGCGCAGCTGCTGCTGAAGCACCTTGCATGCCCGCGCCTCGCTGCCCTCCAGCCGCCACTTGTGCTCCGTCTGTGCAAGGATGGGGCGGCAGTGTGGGGGCAGGGGCGGGTGAGCGGACATTGCATCCAGAGGCAGGGAGTCCAGGCAGCAGCGTGTAGGGCCAGCAGCCAACCCTGGTAACGCCAACACCTCACATAGCATCTAGTTGCAGCTGCAGAGCCCCACCACCCCAGTACCCCCAGCGCAGCCACGCACCAGGCCCAGCTGCTGGCGCTCAGTCCCAAACGCCTTTTCGGCGTCAAACATGCCGCCCATGGGCCCCATCTGCATCTGCTGCATCTGCATCATCTGCTGCGCGTCGTTGATGGCCTTCTCCCTGCAGCACAGGGGCAGAGAGGAAGAGCAGGCGGGCTTTGCTGCACAGTTGCGTGGTCAGCGGCAGGCGGCGGGCATCTGCTGCATCTGCCGCGCGTGGGACCTGCAGAGGACGGTCAGGACAAAGGCAGCCAGGCTGCCATTGTCACCGGCGCGAGAAGCCGCTCCAGCATCGGCACACCCCAGCCCCCACCCAGCCGCTCTTAGAGAGCCGCGTACCTGAACAGCAGCATCATGACGCCGCGCAGTCCGAAGAGCAGGAGGAAGTAATAGGAGAGGGAGGTGAAGTAGGAGGGGTCCAGGGAGGGCAGGTCGATGCCGCGCTGCAACGGGAGGGGCGGCGGTTGGGGTTGCACACGTCACAGGTGCGGCAGAGGCATGCGAGGGCGTCTGAAGGGTCCTGCCAGCGCTGGCTCAGCCGGTTAGCCACACCCACCCTTCCCAGTCTGGCTGCTCATGCCTCCATGCCAGCGGGCCGTGAGCCCAACACCCTGCCAGCCGCAGCCGGCGGCAAACACGCAGCACCGCGCAAGCGGCTGCCGCCTTCCCCGGCTCACTGTTTTTTCCTTTCTGTTTGCTCACCTGGAGCATGACGCGGAACTTGGGCGACAGCGCAAAGGGCGTCTTGCCCAGGATGAAGCCGGAGAAGAAGAAGTTGACCAGGGCACCCAGGGCCAGCTGCGGCAGGGGGATGGCAAACACGGGGGGAGGGATGCCTGGGAATCGGGGCTCTCATCTGCCGTGCGGCGCGTGTCAGCAAGCGGAGCCCTGCGGTCACCACACGGTGCACAAGGCCATGCTGTTGCCCCATTGCCGCAGAGCCCTGCTGCTGCACAGCCGATCAGTGGCCCTGGACTGCACCTGCGGCAGCAGGCCGCCCAGCTGCTGCTTCATCATGCCCTGCGTGCAGGCGGTGGGGCAGAGGCACCCAGGTAGGGGGAGGCGCACTGCAGCGCACACCGGGCCATGTCGCAAAGCGGCAGCCAAGTGCCACGCCGCATGGCTGCGACGGGCTGCACCCCTCAAGCACCATCTTGCACTCTGCAAACAGATGCACAGATCACCCACTGTGCTCCGCAGAACAGATGCACA
>VIYQ01000043.1:0-13623 GCA_009928355.1 Chlorella sp. CH2018
GTGCTCGAAGCGGAGCGTTGGAGGGCGGCCCGCACACCCAGCCCCCTGGCGGAGCGCTCACCGTGGTTGGCGGGGCAGGCGAGCAGCCATGGGGCTGGCCACTGCCCCGCGGCAGGCGCTGGCTCGCATAGCTGGGCGCCCCTTCTCCGCAGTGGTTGGGCGGGCGGTTTGAGCGCCGGGGCCCGTTGAAGCAATGCGATGGTCTTGGGATCTATGTGGGTGCGGCGCGAAACGGCGGGGAGAAGAGTCCCGAGTGCCGGCATGAAGACCTGTCGACATGGCACCCCAGGGCCCTTCTTTCCCCGCCCTAGCCGTGCTCGTGGCCCGATCTGTGATCTCCGAGACTGGTTGGGCGCCCCCGGAAGCCGCCCCGTGCCCAGCGGCGCTGCCCCACACCAGCCCCGCGCCCCCAGCGCCCCCCGCGGCACAGGCCCGTCGCCATGTCGACGGCCGCGCGCAAGCGCCTCATCAGAGACTTCAAGCGTGAGCCGGGGCGCGGCGCAGTGCCGGCGCCGCCCGCTCGTGTCACTTTGGGGTGCCTGCCGCATCACAGCCGCCTTGCAGAGTGTGCACGCCCCGTTCCGAGCCGCCTGGACCACCCAGGCGGAGCAACCGCGCCACCGCAGCTCACCGCCGCCGGTGCCGCCGCCGCTCCCTGCCTGCCCGCAGGGCTGCAGCAGGACCCGCCAGAGGGCGTGAATGCCAGCCCGCAGGCAGAGAACATCATGCGGGTGCGGAGTGGAGGCGTGCAAGGAGCAGCTGCGGAGCACGCACGCTTTCGAACCCGCTGCTGCCATGACCGCGCGCCGCTGCCGTACCCGGCGCGCCCGCTCCCTCCCCACCGCCATCCCTGCCACGTGCTGCTGAACTGCAGTGGAATGCCATCATCTTTGGGCCCGACGGCACCGTCTGGGACGGCGGCGTGTTCAAGCTGTCCATGGAGTTTAGCGAGGTGCGCTCGAAAGAGGTGGCTCCCTCTGCCTGCCCGAGATATTGCTGGGAGATTTTATGCTGCGCTGTTTAAAGTTCTTGGTGTGCTCAGCAGTGGGTGCAGGCCATGTCTGGCTGGCCTGCGTCCCAAGTGCAGAGGCCTGCCGGTTTGCTGCTGGCTGTGCGCTCAGGAGCCAGGCTGCCGGTTTCGGTCGCCCAGTTTGCGCCCCTGCCGCTCGCCGCACCACCGCAGGACTACCCCAACAAGGCGCCCGTGGTCAAGTTCCGCACGCGCATGTTCCACCCAAACAGTGAGCCTTGGCAGAGGAAGCTTGGCAGCCATAGCTTTGCAGGGAGCTGAGCCGCAGGAAGCTTAGCTGGGCAAGCGGCAGCCTTGGCCTAGCTGCGGGGCATTGGGCCCGCGCTTGCTCGTCGTGCCGATGCACTATGCACTACGCTGTACAGGTGCCTCCGTTTTCATGCCACCTGCCTGCAGTCTATGCGGCCGGCGGCATGCGCTTGACACCGTGTAGCCCTGTTGACCCTACCAAAGCCCCGCTCACTGCTGCTTCTCGTCTCTGTTGCCCGCGCTGTGGCTGCAGTCTATGCGGACGGCGGCATTTGCCTGGACATTTTGCAGAATCAGTGGAGCCCCATCTACGATGTGTCGGCCATCCTGACATCCATCCAGGTAAGCAGTGCAACCAGTCCAGAGGCGTCAACTCAACTGCCTTGAGCCCGCCGCGGCTGCCATGCCGGCGTGTCCTCAGATGCTGCAGGCAGGCGCAGCAGGCGCCAGGCAGCGGCTGGTGTTACGGCTGGTGTGTTGCTGCACCACAGGCTTGCCTGAAGTTTTTGCTCCTGCCCGCCTGCCCCTCTGTCCCAGTCGCTGCTGTCGGACCCCAACCCCAACTCGCCAGCAAACTCAGAGGTGGGTTGCGCGGCACAAGGCACTCCGTTGTTTCGATGCTGGCAACTATGCAGGCCCCCGCCAGCCGAGCAGGCTCCCCTACTGCTGCCTTAGCCCCATCCTGTTGCAACACATGTCCCCATTGGCTGCCGCAGGCGGCGCGGCTGTACAACGAAGATAGAAAGGAGTACAACCGGCGGGTCAAGGGTGTTGTGGAGGCCAGCTGGGCGGACGATGGAGAGGACGACGAGGAGGGGGATGAGGAGGAGGCGTAGCAGCGGCAGCAGCAGTGGAGAGCTGCTTGGTAGGCCTGCTGCTGCACTGCCGCATGCCTGCATGCAGCCTTCCTGCATGCCTGAGCGCAGCCTCCCCGCCCTTGCTTGAGCTCCCGTAGCATTCCCAGCCCCCTGCAGCAGCCCACACTTGACTGTACCCTTTACCCCTGGCCAGCCCTTGCCTGGTTTTCAGTGTAGCTGTACATCTACATCCAATGCCACCCAGATTTTACTCTCCCTCTGGCACTCCCGCTCCCGCTGACCCCCTCCCTGCTTCACGCGTCCCGCTGCCCCTTGTCTCATGCCCCCCTTCTCTCTGCACAAACCCATTCCCTTATTCTGTTCTGCCGCCAATCGTTTGAGCACTGTCGTGTAACATCAAGCATGTTGGGGGTGAGATGGGGGTTCCAGGCAGTGAAGGACAGGCGTGAAGAGAGATGAAAACATGTGGATGTGGTGGAAGCGACTGGCTCAGGCCATTGTGCAGGTTTGAACAGGGCACTATGGTGGGCATGCGACTGCAAGTAAAAGAATGACCTAGAAAACTGCACTTTATTGTACAGGGAGCTCATAGCGCAGCCGGCGAGAGCTGGGCATGCAGGCTCACCCCTGCACTGCTGAGCAGCACTGGATGGCTGGCCATACAAGTGGAGCGCACGCAACACGCGGCGAGCGGCCTCACAAGTCGGCCGCTCGTTCAGTCAATGGAAGCTGGATCGCTGTTCACAAGGTGAAATACATGGCGGCCTTACAGGTCGGCCACACACGCACGCACAAGCGGCCTCACAAATCGGCCGCTCGCAGATCCGATGCATCCTCCTCCAGTGCTGCCTCGGCGCCTAAAGGGCCCTCTAACGAACCAGGCACGCCATCAATATCCACATCGTCCAGTGGAGCCGGCACCTCCACCTCCAGCGGTTGCAGCAGCGGCAGCGTGAGGTCCGCCGCCGCCGCTGCTGCCGCCTCTGCTGCTGCTTCAGCTGCCGCCTCTGCTGCATCAGGCAGCGCGGCTGGGGCCGCAACAGGGTCTGCTGCCTGCAGAGGGAGGCCGGGAAGTGGCTGGCCGGGCAGCAGCTGACCTGGCAGGGGCTGACCTGGCAGGGGCTGGCCGGGCAGGGGCTGGCCGGGCAGGGGGATGCCACGGAGCGCCTGCCCTTCTAGCGGAAGGTCGGCCAAGGGAAGGCCGGGGAGGGGCGGTCCAGTAGCCAAGGCCGCCACAACTGCTGGGTCCAGCTCAGCCGCAGGGCTCAGCAGCGTCCCCTGCTGCACCTGCGCTGCGCCTGGTGCGGCCGCCGCGCCCTGCTGTGCCTGCTGTGCCGCCAGCTGATCAAGGCTGCCCGGCTCAGCAGGCTGCATCGGGCTGCTGGCGGCTTCCGCTGCCGCTGCCATCTCCTGCAGCTGCTTCGGAGACACCACCACCGGCCCGGCAGCTATCGCTGCCGCAATCTGCTGCTGCATAAGGGCTACCTCCTGCGCCACCTCAACAGGCACAGCAGCCCCCGTAGGTGCCAGCCCTGCTGCCCCAGCTAGAGCTGCCTTGGCACCCATCTGCTCCATGGCTGCCTGCAGCTGCTCTGGCGACAGCTTGGAGTCGTCTAAACCGCCTGCAAGTGGAGAGATCGAATTTCAGGAGACGCGTTGGCTAGCAGGGCTTGGCAGGCACATGACCGACAGTCCCTGCCAATCAGATGGGTTTGACTGACAACTGGTGCCAGCAAACACAACGCACCTGCACCCGCCGCCGCCGCTGCTGCTGCTGCCGCTGCCGGGCCCTTGCCGGACTTTGCCCCAGGCGAGGTGCTCAGCCCAGCGAGCGCTTGGGCAGCAGGGTGCGGCCCAATGACCGCTTTGCTGCTGGACTGGGCTTCCTTGAGCTCGTGCTGCAGGTCGGGCAAAGCGAGCGGTGAGCTGAACCGGACGCAGCTGTTGACAGGCAACGTGCATGACGGCCCTGCTGCCGGACTGGCCCCTGCAGACATGCGCGCACGCATGGGTGCCCCGCATCAAGCGCAAACTGGCCCCAGCTCGCAGTTGTGAAGCCATAGCAGGGGCGGTTTGCAGGGCTTGCTTGCCGGCCGGCCAACAGGCAAGCCCAGAAGGCCCCACCACCGCACCTGGTCCAGGCGCCACACCGTCTCCGTCTTCTGTTTGAGCCCCGTGTGTTGAAAGACCTTGTCGGAGCTCAGCACCTTGCGCACCTGGATCTTCCACCTGTGGGGGACAGGACAGAGCGGATGTGAGATCTGGGTACAAGTGCAGGGCCTGTTGGAACGCCTTGTCGGAGCTCAGCCCCTTGGCCCCTGGATCTTCCACCTGTGGACAAGCGGTCAGGGGGGATGTGAAGCAAGCGTGAGATCGTTGAGCAAGTGTGGGATCTGTCTGCCCGGCATGATATGCATGTGCAGCAGCGTGCTGGGCAGACGCATCGGCCGCCACCGCGCAATGCAGCCCACCAGGCCCCCCCACAGAGGCACGTGCTTGGTGCCGGGCATGATGCATGGGCTCCACTGGATGCACCACCACTCGGCGGCACTGGTGCGGTACCCAACAAATGCACCCACCGGGGCACGTGCTTGGTGCCGGGCATGATGCGGGTGTCCAGCTGCGGCTGGTAGTCTGGGCTGGCCTCAATCTGCTCAAAGATGTCGGGGGCGGTGCCCTGCACAGCAGAGCAGCGGGCGGCCGCGCCGGTTGGAGACAGGCTTTGGGATGAATGGGGTAGAAGCATGTGCCTGCTGTGCCTGCTGTGCCTGCTGTGATGGAGCGTGCATTGACCACCAACCGTTGTGAGACTGGTTCTGTGGTGCGCAGCGCAGCACAGAAAGGCACAGCGGAGCCACCAGGTGCGCACCTGGCCGTTGGGCAGGGCCATGAGCGCGTTCACGATCATCCATCGGTAAGGGGTCTTCTTGCGATGGTGCTGCCGCTTGGCTGCAGGCAGGCAGGCGCGGCAGTGCACAGCTGGGCGGATGCAAGCTGAAGTTGGAGCTGTGGCCAGTGCGCAAGGCCCGGCCAGCTGTGCTCACAGCCTGCGCCACCGTGCGTGCAAGCAACTGCCTGCAGCCTGAGCCCCAGGACCGTGGAAACAGCAGGTGCAACAGAAGAAGCAGGCTCACCCTTCTCCTGACCCGGCTGCACCAGCGTGCCCTGCATCTGCGCCTCGCTGGCGTGCCGGTACTTGCGCTTGCATGTCTGCACGCTGCAGCAGCACAACAGGGAGTAGGCGCGTCTTCAGGGCACTGTGGCGCCAGTAATGTGGCAGTACCTGCGCTTGCACGCCGGCTCGCTGCAGCAGCCAAGGCGCAGGCATCGCATGCTGTGAGTGGCTAGGCGTGCACGGGTGCAGTGCGCCTCGGGGGAAGAGCAAGCGCCAGTATTACCGTTTGCGCGCCTGCATGCTGCAGCCCATACAGCAGGGCCCACCTGCATCCAAAGTGGGCCGCAATGGCATCCCACATCTCCACCTCAGTTGCCCCTCGGTCCAGGTTGAGCACGCGGGCACGGGTGATAGCATTCTGTGCAGAACAACAGATGGAGCGTGTGAAGAATGTCAGGCTTCACAGGTGCCCACCGTGGTGTCCCAGGAAGCATTGCGAGGGCAAGTGCAAAGGCATGGCAGCCCCAGGCACCCACCCCATCTGCTCGCTTGCAACAGCAGCAGCAGGCACGCATGCAAGCCTGCCAGCAACAGCTGATCGATGCACCCAGCTCACGTCGACCAGCAGCAGCAGCTCCTGCGCCTCGTCTGCCTCCCATAGCTTGCGGTCGGCCCGCGGCTTCTTGCTGGGGTCCACCGCTGCAGCAGGGAGTGGCGCAAGACAGGCAGGAAACCCATCAACTGATGGACTGGCCAGACCTCGCAGGTGGCCATGCGCTGCTGCCCTCTCCTGCCCAGCCTGTTGCCCAGCAGCTGCCCACCCGCACGCCCTTCCCTGCTGCGCCCTACCCTGCCACGGCCCCGAAAGCAGGTAGCTGTCCCAACTCACGGATGAGCTCTGCCTCGCTGTCGCTCTCCTGCCCAGCCTTCTTGGCCAGTTGCCAGTACTTCTTGCGGCACGCATTCTGGCTGCAGCAGTGCAGGGGAGGGAGCCGGGCCACAGTGGTGGGGCGGCGTCTGGCCCTGGCCCACGCCGCCTGCACATTCAACGCAGTCGCACAGGCGCAGGCGAGCAACCCAACGTCCTCAAATTGTCAACCCAAACCGCACCTGCGCCCCCCAAAGTGCGCCTCGATGCGGCCCCAGTCCAGCTCGCGAGCACCAAACGTTCTGAGCCGGAACTGTGCGTCCTCAACCAGCGCCACCAGCTCCTACAATGGGAGTTGGGAGGAGCGCACCGTGTGCTGAGTGGAGAACAGGGATGGGCCGCTAAGGGTGAGCGTACTCGGCCTCAAATCATGGCACTGGGAGCAGATCCAGCACTGCCGCAGCCTTGCGGCATGAAGTGGTCAAGTGCGCGAGGGCACCTTTGTGCCCACCTTCTCCTCTTGAGCGTCCCACCACGCCTTGTAGGGTAGGGAGCGGCCGGCAGACGGCGGCGCAGCAGCAGCTGGCAGCGCCTGGCCGGGAGCCAGAGGGATGATGAACTGCATTTGCGCGGCAGAGGCCAGCAGGGCAGCCAGCTGCAGAGGGGCACAAGGGGGTGGGGGTGCCTGGATCGAGTGCCAGGAGTGTGGGCGGGCTGGTTCACCTGCCCGGCAAAAGTCTCAGGGTGCAGCAGCAGGGACAGCATGGGCAGCTGGTGGCCACGTACGGCACAATATTCTCCTCCGATGCCTGTCTAGTTCAACTAAGTTAGCCCTCCGCCGCCAGGCCACCCTCCCGGCAAGCTTGCGCTGTGCACGGCGCCCCCAATCTGCCCATTACTCTCCCTCCGCCTCACCTGCTCCTGCGTCAGCTCCTCTCCATTGGGCCCCGTAATCTGCGTTCCAACCAGCTGGGTGCTGAACAGCACTGAGGGGTCAAGCACTAGAGACGGCAGGCTCTCCCCGCCAGGCCCAATCAGCGGCAGAGTGAGCGGCAGCGGTTGGCCATCGGGCCCGGTGGGCAGCGCTGCCTGTGCGGCTGCCAGCGCCTCGGGGATCAGACCAGGGAACTGCTGCAGCACAGCAACCTGCTGCTCAGCAGTGAGCGGCACGGCAGACGGCAGCACGTGGGCGGCTGCCGCAGCTGCCGCAGCGCCCTGGTCCGCCACGCCCGCATGCTCTCCAGCGTCCGTCTGCACCGCCCCCGCTGCGGCGGGGACCTGCTGTATTGTCTCGGCTGCCTGCTGCTGCTGGCGCTGCTCTAACCGCTGGCGCTTGGCATCCGGCTGGCTGTCCACATCTGAGTCACTCTCGTCCCCCGAACAGCTCTCGTCCCCTGCAAACGAAGCAATCAGAGCGGCAGGAACCGGGGCCAGCAGGTCTGCCGAGCGTGCCATTGATGCGTGGGTTCAGGCCTCCTGCACAGGCAGCCCTACATTGGCACGTTGTGCGACAGCAGCCAGGCTGGTCCACAGGTAGGGTGCCCACTCACGCTGCTCGTGGGGGTGCTTTCCAGCTGCCGCCGCAGCCGTCGCACCGCCGGCTGGTGGCTCAGTGGTCCCGGCAGGCTGCCGACCTTCCTCCTCCTCGCTGCTGGGCCCGCTCATTGCCCGCTCGAGGTCGCTGCCAGCCGCCAGCTGCTGCCGCTGAGCGGCGTGTTCAGGCGGCGCCTCCATGGCCGGCCGCCGTGCCACCACCCGCCCTCTGAGGTTGCTGCAAAGCGATTGAAGAGCCCGTGAGGTGTCGAGCACTAGGACAGCGGCTGGAGTGCGTGCCGCCGCACGCGCGGCGGCTGCTCAGCAAGGCGCTGCGCCAAAGCGGGCTAGAAATAGACGCCAGAGACGGCCTCCAAGGATGACACAGAATTTTGGCGTGAAAGAAAGCGGGCCAGGGAGGAAAGTCGCTGGGTCATCCCAGGCGCCCCGGCCAGTTGGCACTTGCGAAGCCATTCCTGCTGCTCTTACAAGCCATGCAGGAGCCGTTGCAGCCTCATGATGCAGGTAGCACGCATGGGAATAGGCGGCATCAGCCGCCGGGCATGCCACATGCTGCTCGTTCGCGGGCCGCTGCTCGCTGCTGGCCGCTCACAGCCGCAGGTGGCGGAAGCGGCCGGGCGGCATCTTGACCACCATGGTGCCCTTCTGAGCTGCCGCGGTCTCAATCTCCTCCTCCGTCCGCATCTTGTCAAAGGCCTTGAACACGCACTTGACTGTGGGGGGGCAGGGAGGGCGGCATGAGGGAAGAAGGCAGGCGCGGTTGGAAGTCCACACATGGTGGGCATGAGAGTGGCATGACGTCGGCATGCCAGCAGCAGGAGGGCAGCATGGCGGCTGACCAGGGACAGCATAACAAGCAGAGTGCCAGCATAGATAAGCAGGAATGTGGGATTGCGGGGGGCAGCGGTGCATGCCAGCCGAGCTGCCGCACCTGCGTTGCGGACGTTGCGGGAGCCGTGCAGCTTGATGCCCACATCATGGATGCCCGCCATCTTGCAGATCTGCGGGCAGCGCGATTGAGTGAGGGCATGTGGTTGAGGCAGGCTGCTGACTGGCACGAGGCATGGCACGGCCGCTTCCAACCCTCAATAGGCATGAACAGGCAACGGGGCATGGACGCAAATATAAAAAAAAAGCATCCAGCTGCCGGCTGACCTCGCGCATGAGCGAGTTGGCCATGATGCCGGTACCGCTGGACTTGGGGTACATCACCACCTTGACCTGCATGGACGCAGCAGGCCCAGCGCTTGAGAAGGCAGTCCCTGGCTCATGGGAACCGGTACATGCCCGGCAGCATGTGAGCCAGCGCGGCTCTCCTGGCATGGACGGCCAGGGTGATGCGGCCTCCATGCAAGCCTCCATGCAACGAACGAGTGGGCAGCGGATGGATGCAGATCAGTTCAGAGCTACCACACCCACCTGGCCATACTTGGCGTTGATGGCCTCAGTGATGGTGTGGTCGTTGTAGCGGGGGATGGGGTACAGGTTGCGGCACGCCCGGTGGTATGCCTGCAGCGGCGGCGGCAGGGGGAACTTTGAAGAGCTAAGCAGGCATGCAGCCTGCAGCAGCAGCAGCAGCAGCGGCGGCGGCAGCTGTCCAAGCGCAACAGGCAGCAGGGGCGGGATGCCGCACCCTCCGCATCGAGTCCTTCGCTGCTCGGCTGCAGCACTCAGCAGCAGCAGCGCTCAGGCACATTGAGCAGCACACAAGCTGCCAGGCACAGACGGCGTCAAAAAGCCAGGTCGCACCTTCTGCACTGCCTCGTTCACCTCCGCTGCCTTGCCCTGGCCCCAGCCCAGCACGCCATTGCCGTTGCCCACCACCACCATGCAGCTGCAGATCAGCAACGCATGGTGATCCAGGGGGGAAGTGAGAAGCGGTAGAAGCTCCAGCAGGCTTGCCAAGGCCTGATCTTGCAGCGCCGCTGCTACAACGCGCCGGCCGGCAATGCACATGCCTAGGTCTGCTCCACATAATGCCACACAAGCCAAGTACCGCCGGAGCAGCCCTGGCTGCCATGCTACGCACCTGTAGCGGTAGAGGCCGCCGGTGCGAGTGCCCTTGCACGTGCGGTTGACGTCCACCACCTGTAGAAGCGCGATTGGCAGCAGCAGCAGCAGCGTAACAGTGCGGCTTCAGCATGCAGCAAGTGGCATGCCCTTGCATGTGCAGTCGGCATGCACTGCCTGCAGGGGGCGGCAGGCAGCAGGCAGGCAGCAGGCAGGTATGCCTGCCCTGTGCATGCCCTGAGCAGCATGCACTGCAACAGTGCTGGCTGGGCACACGTTGGCCCCCGCAAGCCCTCCTGCAGGCGAGCCACATGCCCTGTACATGCGCAGCAAGCACCGCCCATTCAGCACGAGCTCGCCTTCATGCGGAAGTCATCAGGCGGCTGGAACTGCGTCTGGATCTCCTGCCACTCCTTCATGGCCTGCGGATCGGCCCGCAGAATGCCGCCCGCCAGCAGCCCCGCCAGCACGATGCTGCACATCAAGCAACAGCCAGGGGGCAGCTGGGAGGTGAGCACAGAAGCAGCTGGCGCCACAACCGAGGCCACAGGCATGTTAGGCAGCGGCATGGACGGTGCTGCAAGGCAGCCGCCATTGCATCCCCTGCCACGCAGCAACATTCGGCAGCAACACAACAGCCGCCATCAGAAACGGTTCGTTGGCAGTCCCGGCAGCGCACCGGCGTGAGCCTGGCCGCAGGCCTTGCAGCTTGCTCATCAGATCAAACTGCTCCTGCTCATCCAGCCCCTCAGGAACAGCCACCTGTGATGGGGATGGAGAGCATGGCAACCAGTGCTCAATGCACAGGCAGTGGACATCAGCTTCCTGCCGCCCCTGCGGCGTGCAAGCTACAGCTGCCTGATTGGCTGGTGACCCTTGGACTAGGACCAGCCCAGAGCCGAGATGCCCTCCGTTACCAAGATGAGCCGCAGCACACTCGGCGCTCCTTCGCAGAGTGCAAGCAGTGCAGACTGCCACAGCACAGCATGGGCGCCTAGCACCCCCGCTCTGCAGAGAGCAGAACAAAGCAGCACCCACAAGCAGCCCAGCAGCGGCAGCTGACCACGCCCATACCACACATACGCACCTCCAGAGCACCCTCCATGGCCTCCTCATCCTCCTGCACCTCCACCTCCACCTCCTCATCGCTGCTGCCTGCCAGCGGCTCGGTGGGCGGCGCATAGCGGCCGCCCTCGCCACGGTACGCCAGTGCCGGCCCCCGCCCGCCGTGCCCAATCACCAGCGGCTTCTCTCGGAGGGAGATGCCTGCTGCAGAGGCCAGCCGCGCGTAGTCCGCCTGCTGCCGCTCGCCGAAGAAGCTGCAGGCAGGGCAGTGGCATGCACAGGCACGGGAGGCCCTCAAGGCGTTGCACCGCGTGGGCCAAGCCCTGGCGTGATCCACGCATGCCACAGCCCGCCAGTCATGCCAAGCGGCTGCCACATGCTCGGCTGCCCGTGCTGCGCACGCAGCTCCCTTCACAGCACACCCACCTAGTGACAAACGCGGCTGCCGAGTCGTCTGCTGCGTCTCGTCCCAGGGTGGACAGTAGGCTGCGGATCTGCTGGCGGCGGGCAAACGACACGGGCGTGCGGCTCTTGAGGTCCTCCATCAGCGCCTCTGCCTCCTCCTCCAGCGCCGCCTCCACCAGCTGCTGCTCCTCCTCCTCCTCCTGCTCCGCTGCCGCCAGCTTGCGCTCGATGAGCTGCCGCCGCGCCGAGTGGGAGAGCTTGGAGTGGCGGTGCGGCCGGCTCGAGTGCGCCGCCGCCGCCAGCTCCTCCTCCTCCTCCTCAGCGTCGCCGCGGTGGTGGGCAGCGTATCCCGCCGCCTGCTGCACCCGCCATCCCAGCAGGCTGGTCAGCTGGGCCAGCGGCGCAGCGCCTGGGCCGCATGGGATGGAACCCAAAGGCTCGCTGCCCGCCACCGCCTGCCGGGCTGCTCGCTGCAGCAGGCGAGGCAGCATGGGCGCGGGCAGGCGCTAGCAAGAGGGGTGGCGCGGCTGGCAGCAGGCGGTCGAAGGGGGCGGGGGAGCGGCTGCTGCCCTGCTGCTGCAATGGACTGGGGCACGATCTACGCGATGGCGGGGCGCGCGGCACCAATTGCCGGCCTTCAAGCCGCGCTTCATGCCGCTGCCAGCCGAGCGCGCGAGCCCAAGCAGGGCTGCCGCGCCCCAGCGGGCCTCTTTCGGTGGCCAGCCACCCGTCACGCCCGTTGGCATCGCCCAGCGATCAGCAGCAGCGTGCTCAAGCTCCAGCGGACAGCCGCCGGTCCCCCAGCAGGCTTTGTTGGCTGCCCCACCGCCCCTCTAGCCAGCGGCGAACCCCAGCACCATGCCGAAGAACAAAGGTGGGCGGGGCAGCTGCTGCAGGGCGCGCGACCGCCCCGCCGGCGCTGTGGGCCGGCCCCGCGCTGCTGGCGGGCCCGTTCCGCCTGCATAGGGGCCTGGGATCCCACAACAACAGCGCTGCCGCCGCCAGCGTGCCCGCCCGGCGGGCACCATGCAAATTTTGCGCTGGCTGGCCGCCGGTGCGTTGCGGCGCATGCGGCCAACCCAGGACGAGGCCAGGAGTGTCTGCGCGCGACCGGCGGAGCGCAGGCGCAGCCTGCAGGCGCCTTGGGTGGCCGCCGCCTAGCCGCCGCCACCCGCCGCCGCCGCTGCTGGCGGAGCGGCGCCCGTCGCTCGTCCCGCATCGCCTGCAGGCAGTCTTCCTCCCAGCACACCCCACCTTCCAGCTGACACGCTCCCCCTCCCCGCCGCACACCCCACAGGCAAGGGCGGCAAGAACCGCCGCAGGGGAAAGAACGACAGCGATGACAAGCGGGAGCTGATCTTCAAAGAGGATGGCCAGGGTGCGGCTTCTCGCTTTGCTGCTCTTGACTTATGCGGGTTGTGGTGTATCTGGGGCCTCACACGTTCGTGCTGACTGGCATGCAATCTGTTCGTGTGTGCTCATGTCGTACATGGCGTGGCTGCATCGGTAACTCGGCTGCTGCGTGAACGGGACGTGAGCAGGCAGACCTCCACTCGTGGCGGCAGTGGCTAGCCTGGTCTGGCAGCAGCAGCCGCCGTCGCAGCAGCAGCACAGAGAACTTTTTCAACAGCGTTACAAGGCGCAGCAGCGGCAGCATGCTGGTGCATGGAGCGGCAGCGGGAGCCGAAGGCGGCGCCTGGCCAGTTGCAGCTTGGCAGCAGCTTGGCAGCAGCAGCAGCAGCAGCAGCAGCAGCAGCTGCTGGGCCCTGCTGGTCTGAGTCAGATGTAGTTCCGTCGCTTGCTCTGCGCCCTGGGCCTGCCATGCTGTGCAGAGCACACCCAGGTTCTGCACATGCTGGGCGCAACTGCACCCACACATTCCCCAGTGCCTGCTTTCACTGCCCTGCCTCACCACGCCTGCTGCTGCTGCCTTGCCCCCGCCTGCAGAGTACGCCCAAGTGCTGCGCATGCTGGGCAACGGCCGCCTGGAGGCGCACTGCATGGATGGCGTCAAGCGGCTGTGCCACATCCGCGGCAAGATGCGCAAGAAGGTGCGCTCTTCTTGACTCGTACTGCTGGCTAGAAGCCACCCCTTGCTGCTGTGCAGTCTGTTTGTTGTCGTTCTGCTGCTGGCATCCGGCTTGCTGCTGCTGGCATGCTGCCGCTGGCCAGGCAGTGCTCGTTGCTGTGGCCATTCTTGAGGCTGCTGTCCATGGTACGGCACAATCCGCAGCAGGCGTGGTTTGAGCACGCTGCTGCTCCCACAGCCTGCCAAGGTGCTTTCTGGCGGCAGGCACCTGAGCTTTCTGTTGCTGTCTTGGATGGCTCCCAACCTCTCTGTCTTCATTCGCCTCTCTTTGCGCTCACTTGCCTCTCCAGGTGTGGGTGAACACCGGAGACATTGTGCTGGTGGGCCTGCGCGACTACCAGGACGAGAAGGCCGATGTCATCCTCAAGTGAGCGCCGACCTCCCCCTGCTGCTGCTGCTGCTGCTGCTGCTGCTGCTGCT
>VIYQ01000044.1:0-21561 GCA_009928355.1 Chlorella sp. CH2018
GGGGGGGGATGTCCGGAAACAAAAAATCAATTTGGAACCGCCTTACCAGTGGGGAGTGCACGCATCGCCTCCTGATGGAACGGCCCGATACACATGCATGGGACCCCACACACCAAAGCTCTCCGCCACCCTCAGCCTCCTGAACTACCTTGTCCTTGCGGCCCGTGCTTGAAGCTGTAATTTAACTCTCTCAGATGCAAATATGACGCATCCTGCCGTTCATCCCAAGCCATCAGATCGTCCGTATTACAAGCATGTTTGCACAAGTTCAATTGTGTGTATGCAGGCAAGCAAGCAGTGACAGTCAGATTGGTTGCCAACGTGAGCGTGTACAGTGATTTTATACGAGAGCCTGTGCGGCCTCAACCATCCCGGGACTCCATGCCACGGCAGGAGAAAGCGCTCTCACAGCAGCTGGTATAGTGCAGCGAAGGCACCCAGCAGCACAGCAGCCGCCGAAGCGACACTGCCGGCAGCGCCGCTGCTGACCTCCACGGGCTGCGGCACGGCAGGCTGAAGGGTCTGCGTGGGGGCGGCCTCCTCGACGGTGGGGGCAGCCTCTGGGGCAGCAGACGGGCTGGCGGCAGGGGCTGGCACTGGGGCAGAGCTAGTCTCCGCAGGGACGGGCTCAAACACCTTTTCGGTGTACTTGGGCTGGTACCTGTGCAAGACAGGAGGAGGCAACCGGCAGGCAGTGAACCTCCCAGCCCAGGCTGTCTCAATGGAACAGCGCAAATGGGGTCATTCTCAGCTGCCCGGCTGGGAGGGGGGGACTGCTTTCCTGCTGCAGTATGCCTGTTGGAGATGTCTTGCAGTGCAAGCTGAGGCTGACAATGACTGCTTGAGACTGTTCTTCTAGCCCACTGACCAGTTCAGGTCGTCAGCACCCATCAGCTTTGTGGCACCCTTCTTCTCGCAGCGCTCATCCCAGGGGGGCAGGCTGGGGGCAAGGAGCGGACGCAGCAGTGGTGAAGCGTTTAGGTTCACCAAGATCCACGGTTAGCATGGTTGTCTGCAGTGCTTGTCCCCTTCCGTTTGTCTGGGCAGTCATTTGTTTTGAATGCCAGCCCCTTGCTGCCTTACTTGACCAAGGTGCCCTCCGCAATGGTCCACTTGTTAAGGCCAGGGTTGATCTCCTCGATAGTGGTGTCCAGGGCGATGCCAAACTGCGAATAGGCAAGGCAGAACTTGCAGTGAGGCGGTGGCATCCGCTGTGGAGTAGGTCAACTGGAAGAGCGTACAGGTACAACAGTGCTGCTCATTGCTAGGATGCTGTGGCTGCCTGGCACTGACCTTGCCAGCAATGGTCCAGACATCCTCGATGGGCCCAGCCTGCAGCTTATGGAGTGACAGGACACGTCTCTGAGCATTGTTACCAGTGCCACGTCTGGTTGCACATAACCTGCACAGCAGCGGAGTCACATGCCTGGCGCCCACCAACCTTGTACGTTCGGCAGTACTCTGTGGTGGGTGGGGTCAGCTCCACCATCTGGCAGGAGGGGTTGTACTGGGAGGCGGGCACTGCAGGGTGGGGAGGCGAGCAGTCAGCAGGGCAGGGCCAGAATCCAGGCTGCGGGGGATGACAGATGACGCAAGGCGTTGAAGGTGGTCGCAGGCTGATCTGGGCTGCTCAGAAAGGCTGCCCTGTGCTACAATCCGTCGCTGGCGCACCAGGGTTCTCCATCCAGTCCAGCAGCTGGGAGAACGTCACGAACCAGACATCCTTCTTTTGAGTGGCATACTCCATGAAGGCGATGGCTGCCTCAGTGTTGTCCTAACGATAGGTGCGCAAGGGAGAGAAAACCGGGAGAGGACCAATTGAGGCCCATCCCTCAAATGTAAAGGTGACCTTAGCACGGCGAGGCTGCCTGGCCGCGAAATGTGTGCTGAGGTGTGAGCCAGGGTAAGGTTCTTGGGAGGGAGACCCCAAGCTGGCAACTGCAGCTGCCTCATGCAGTAGAAGCCGATCCAGGCAGCCATGCAACATCAGGTCAGCAGCAGCAACTTACAAAAGTGAACCAGGGGGCGTGCACAAACAGGGGGAATGGTGCTGCGGACAGTACAAGTGCAGGAGGTTAAGGTGGAGAGTGAGGCAAGAAAGGTGTGCATGCAACCCATGCTGGCAGCGCCCCTTATCATCTTCTGTCCAGACAACCTCACGCGACCCTCACCGCGGTTGCCATTGTAGGCCTCATCGAAAGCCTTGATCAGCAGCTCGCTGGTGTGTTCCTTTAGAGGGGTTGGGTACAAACACGTCCACCAGGTGAAATTCCTTACGAATGGACTGTTACTGGGGCAGCTTTTGCAGCCAGGGTAGCAGCATGAAGTTGCGTCACTGCACGTTGGCAGCTCACCGGCTTGCCATCCTTTGCCACGGGGTCCATGGAGAGGGCGGGGGCGCCCTCCTCGTTGGGTAGCGTCCACAGCGGCACCTGCGGGTGGCCGTGAGGGAGGTGTTGAGTTGAGTGTCGGGCTTCAAAAACCTGAAGTGGAGCAGGCTGAAATGTCTGCAGCAGAGTTCGTCAAAATTGTTGGCCGTCCATGTCCCAGGCGAGCTGCAGCTCTAATAGCTGGCAGCTGTTCTGCGGTTTCTACTGACCTCCCACAGGCCAGCGTGCTTCTCAGTGTCGGTGCACTGGGACTCGGGGTCGCTGGACCAGTCGCAGTTCTGGTAGGGTGCAGGATGGCAGGGCAGTGGGGCAAGGGTGGGGACAGCATGCGCAAGGGGTGGCCAGCCACTGGAGCATGTCGTCCTTATCCAGGTGCAGTGCCACTCAGCTTGGCCTGCAGGGCCAGTGCCGTAGTGTTGCAAGGACAGAACTACTGTGCAGTGTTCTGAACAAGTACCTGGGGAATGCCATTGTCCATTGTGTAGGGGAAGAGGCGCTCGGCAAAGGATGGGGAGGTGGCCTGGTTGAAGGCCTCAAGAATGGAGGCGTCTGCAGGTGGAGGTTGGGGCACAGCATCATCATTGGCTGCCAGACCATCTTGCATTTTGTTTCGAGGCTGCAGGGCAAAAGTGACTGCCGCCAAACGCATCAACAACTCCTAACTCATGGTTGACTTGCCAAACTTGTAGCCTTGCTCCTTGAGCACGTTGCGGAACTTTTCATTGTGCTTCAGGTAGGGGGCCCGGAAGCCGACAAACTTCTCAGCAGGCACGCCGCAAGTGCCCACAATGAAGTCTTTGATGCCCTTGACTTGCTCTGCAGAAATACAGAGTAGGAAAACAGGCAGGGATGCGGTGAGACACGACAGCCTTATGGGACGCTGCTGTGCTCATGGGACGTCCTGCCCACTCCTGCACCCTGCGAGCTCCAAGTGGGTGGGTCAGGCATGGCTGCTGGCTGTTCGCTCACTGGTCATCTCGGTGATGGACAGGTTGGAGCGCATCTCAATGTGATCCATCGTGTGGCCCGCAATCTCTGCGTGCCAGGCCAAGGCAAAGCTCCCGGGCCTGTGAGCCATTCCACTGTGGAGTTTGGCACCAACCGGCCCTGCTGGCCGCAGCTGTGCATGCCTTTGTGGCGGCAGCCCACAGGTTAAAGCCTCCTTTGCACCCTTCTCGACGTCTTCCTGCTGCACGCACGCACCGTGGTTGTCCTTGACCAGCTGATTGACCAGGGTGCAATTCGTCTTGTCCTTGAGTGCAAACCTGCAGCAGGGCGGGTGGGTGCAAGAGGTGCATCTGCGTGCCGGCGCTGCAGTTCATTAGATTTCTTTGTTTGCGTGTTGTTTGCAGAGACAATTTCTTTGTTTGTTTGCAGGAGGAGTGCCCAAGCCAGACGCTGCACCCACCAAGTGGCGGGGACGTTGCAGCCGTTGGGGTTCTTGAAGCCGTCGGTCACGGCGCGCACCACCCGGTTCTGCAGCTGGTTGACGCTGTCATCGTGCTGTGGGGTGGCATCGGGAAGGAAGAGGGCAGGTTGGAGTGGGCACTCAGCACATTCCACAATGGCAGTTAATGGTTGGTTTTTTGCACCTAGCTTCGGTGTCGCTGCAATTTTCCAATTCATTATATTCTTCTAAGGATTCCATAATTGGACTATAAACCCTTTCCATATGATGGGTGTTGCAGGTGTACTTGGTGCAGCATTACTTTGTGCGATTCACAGTGCAACTGTAGAATTACTGGTGAGTAGAAGCAGTAGCAAGCCAGGCACTCCCTACAGGACCCAAGGTCCACCAACAGTGTGATACAGCGGCCAGCGACTCCACACGCACCGAGATGAGCACAAACTGTGGGATGTCCTTGGGGCTGAGGCTGCCGGGAGGCTTGATGGAAGGGCACATGCAGTCCGGGGACTTGCAGGCAGACTCATCGCATGAGAAGGCGCGCACCGCTGCGCACAAGAGCACGGGCATGGCCACTCAAGGGCAACGTTACGGGCAGCATCACATGTGGATCAGCCTTACAAAGCACGGTCAAGCAGCAAGCCAGTGGCCTGCATCAAGTCTGCAAGGGCAGACGGGTGCACACCTGCGGCGCTGGCCAACAGCAGGGCCGCCAGCAGCGGCAGGGTCCGCTGCATGGCGTTGGGCCGCGCTGGGGAGCTTGCGGTGGCCTGCAGCGTGTGATGTTGCAACACAAGCTGCAGCGTGTGAATATACAGTGCAAGGCTTGGGGTGGTTGTTGTAGGGCCCCAGGCAGGCAAGCGCGGGTGCGAGGGGCTTCGCGCCCCGCAGGACGGGCCTGTTGCGGTCCCTAACATCCAACTTGCAAGCCAGGCGCCGGAGCGAACGCTGTTTGCTCGCGGCCTCCCGCAACCTCCACGCAACCAACCGTGCCTTGGGCGCCTTCGCTCGTGGACCGCCGAACAAACGCGCGAGCCGGTCTGAGGTGGGTCAGGGGCGACTGGGGCGAAGTGCGAAGCGCCGCCATGAGGAGTCCAGCTGCAGGCTCGCCACCCCCTGGTGACTTCAGTATCATTCGTAGAGCAACACGGAAGCAAATACACTCAGCAGTAAGTACACACTGGCGGGTCGGGTGAAAAAGAATGGCGCCCGCGAAGCCATCAAGCACAAACGCCGTTCAGTAGGACGGGCCCAGCCTGTGGCGGATGTGGTTGAGCTGACCTGCCCGGCACGCCTACTGCGCAGGCCCCAGCCGCCCGGTGCCACCGCAGTGCTTGCAGGGCAGTGCGCCAGTGCCATGGCACCGCCGGCAGCGGTTTGTCTTCATCCACTCGTCATCGCTCATCTTGGGCTGCTCGAGCGACAGCAGCACCTTGAGCTTGCTGGCTGCAATGGGGAGAGCAGTGCGTTTGCATCATGCCGCAGCAAGCAGATGGTGGCAGCGATGGTCAATGCCAGGGGCTGCAGAAGCGCCTCGCCGACACGTGCTGCTTCCAGCCCAGTAGGCGGCGGCGGCGCCTTGCCTGCATGCCGCACGCTGTTCATGCGCACTTTGTCCTGGTGCTGCACCAGCCCAGAGCCGGCGCAGGCTGTGCACGTCTCGCGGCCCGTGCCCCGGCAGAAGGCACAGTGGGTCTGGCCTCTCACTACACGGAGGCTTGCTGCATTCAGCAGCAGCGTACGTCCTAACAGGCTGAGATTGTCCAGCGAGGTGGCCTTGTCGCCCTTGGGAGCCTCGATGTCGAGGTCCACCTGCTTGAGCACGGGTGGCATGCAGTGCTTCAGATTTACAACTTGTAACATGTAAACCTACAAGCCCAACTCGAGAAGTTACAAGCCTGGCCAAAGGCCGCCCGCACCCACCCAGCCGCCGCCAGCTGGCGGCGGCAGCCGGCCAATTGCGAAACTGAGGGGCGCGGGGCATCATTCACGTTGCCGGCAGGGGGAAATCGTTTCCATGGCCCGCACAAATGTCTTTGAATTTTTTGATGCGGTGCAGTGGAAGCCGTAGGTGTTGCCTACGCCCTGCCGCTGCTGCTTGAGTGCATGTTTTTTGTTGCCCAGCAACACACAGCTTACTCCTGCTTCCTTGTGGAATTTCATGCCCGCCATAAAGAAGGGCAGGAAGGCGGCTGGGAGGCAGGCTGCCAAAGGTTGCATTACGCTTCTCTCCCGCCGGGCCGCAGCGGCGGCAGAGTGCGGTTACAAGTTGACCAGCCCGCATCTTTCTACAAGCGGTGTAAAATCTGGAGCACTGGTGGCGTGGTTTGCAGCTGTCTCGAAAAAATGGGAGGGCGGCACCTTCGCTTCGACACCATGGCCCCCCTGAATCACCTCGGTAGTGTCGTCTGCAGCTGATGCAGCGGGCTGGCGGAGCGCTGTGCGGCCCAGCCGGTGGCCCGACACGAGGTGGCCCCGGTTCGTGCTGATCAGGCACGCTGGACGCGCGTTGTGGCCCGCACGCGCACCGAGCATGGGCCTGTTATTCCGGCGTGCGCTGGGGACCGCGGAGCGCTGTCGGAGGCTTGCGCCGTATGATCGGAAGGCGACGCGGGTCCAAAACTATGGTTCCCTAGCACACGGTTCGGCTTTGCATGAAGACTGAGGCAGCACGTGATGGCCGCTGCGCCCTCCAAGCACAGCATTGCCGCAACACTCTTGAACAGGCGATCGCTGGGATATCAGTGAGCAAGTAGCAGGAAGGCGGCGGCCTGTCAGGCGAGCGAGAGCCAAAAGAGGCGCCAACGCGTGCCCCGGCCCACTCACGAGCAGTTCGACTGAGCCCAGGGGCGCCAGCGGAGCCTGCGCCGCCGCTGGGCATAGGCGGCGGCACCGCCGACCGCACCCGCTGAGGCGCGATGCCGCGTGTGGACATTTGGGATGTTGCGGCCGCCAAAAAGGAGCCGGCAGTCGACTGCGGCTTCCCCCGCAACCTGGAGGCTCACTTTGAGTGGGGCCGCACCCTGGGCAAAGGCGGCTTTGGCCTCGTTAGGTGCGCCGCAATTGCACAGGGCTTGCAGCCGACGCCTGGTTGGGCGGCCCTGATGGGTGGCCTCTTGGGCTCAAACCCCTGCAGGGTGGTGGTGGAGAAGAGCAGCGGCATCGAGTTTGCGTGTAAAAGCGTGTCCAAGACGTTGGACATCCCCAACCTCTCGCGTGCGTGTGTGCCTCGCCTGCGCTTGCCGTTGCCTGTGCAAGCGTGCGGGGTGTTTGCATGGAGTCATCACAGGGGTGGGTTGAGAGGCCTGCGCCGTGCAACGCATGACGAGCACAGCGCACTGGTGTGTAGTCACCAAGCACAGCCTGCGGCAGCGCTGCACTCACCTGTGGAGCTGCATAGCAACACCATCACTGCATTCCACCGTCCCTGCCCCCAACCTGGCTTCAGCCGCCAAGCAGGCGCAGCACCTGGACAATGTGAAGCGGGAGATCAAGATCCTGACGCGCCTGCGCGGTACGCTGTCGGTGGTGCACTTCAAGGGCGCGTATGAAGATGACCACAACATCCACCTGGTCATGGAACTGTGCAGGCGGGTGCTGGGGGCGGTGATGCTGCGGCCTCGGGGGCGGTTATGTGAGCGAGGACGATATTTCCTGCTGGTGTGTCTGCAGTTGCACGCTTGCGACAGCTTGGTTATGCGCCCGCGCTGTTCTGCTTGCAGGGGCGGCGAGCTGGTGCACGAAATTGGGCGGCGACCCTATGATGAGAAGACGGTGCGTGGGCAGTGCGTGCCTTGTGAACAGCTAATTTTGTTGCTGTTGAACGCTTATCTTGGCTCTGCGCAGCACATCAATGGTCTGACTGGCTGCAGGTTGCGGTGTGGCTTTAGCACTCTCCTTCTTCTGATGCTGGCTGGCGGGTGTGCCAAACACATCCTGTGCACGCCCTCCTGCAGGTGGCTGGCTACATGCGCTCCGTGTTGCACACGCTGGCGCAGTGCCACTCTCACCGCATCCTGCATCGCGACATCAAGCCAGGTGGGTGGCTGGCTGGCACCTGCTGCATGCATTCTGAGGCTG
Source organism: Chlorella sp. CH2018 (assembly GCA_009928355.1). Classification (NCBI taxonomy): domain Eukaryota; kingdom Viridiplantae; phylum Chlorophyta; class Trebouxiophyceae; order Chlorellales; family Chlorellaceae; genus Chlorella; species Chlorella sp. CH2018. Next base: position 7,876 of record VIYQ01000044.1, read on the forward strand.
CCGATCGAGGGGGCTGCAAGACTCCAGACCCGCAACACACGTTTCCCTCCTGCGGAAAGCTTTCCCCGCCCTTACATCTGCAGGCAACCCAGTGTATGTACCGTACTGCCAGTCAAGTGCGCTGCCTCACAGTCCCCCTCTCGCTCAACTCCCTTCCACCCCAGGCAACTTCATGCTGCTTACTGAAGAGGAGGACAGCCCGCTCAAGGCCATTGACTTTGGTCTGGCGGTGTTCTTTGACCCTGACAAACTGCCCCGCACCGACCTGGGCCTGGAGGGCACGCCCTGGTTCATGGCGCCCGAAACGCTGTCCAGCCAGACCTACCCCACGTCAGACATCTGGGCAGCCGGCGTCATGGCTTACCAGGCATGCCACAGCAGGGGGACAGTGCAGGGCAAAAAAAACAGCAGAAGCAGCGCGGTGTGGTCTGTGTTGATAGAGCAACATTTCCTGTGGGACAGCATGGCATCAGACGTGCATGGCATCAAGCATGGTCAAGGCTTGAGTTATACAGGTTTGAACATTCGTAAGCTAACCTAGGTGCCCCTGCTACACCCATCTTGCAGCTGCTGTCAGGTTACCTGCCATTTGACGACCCGCGCAACCCAAATGCGCCTGCGCTCTCGGGTGCGGCCTGTCATTTACGTAGCTTGCTACACGGCTTGATTTCCCGGAACGCCCACCTGCTTGCCTGGCTGTGCCCCACAGCTGCTGCTGTACTTTGCGCATTGCAGCACCCGGTACTTTGTGCATTGCAACACCCGATGCTCTCTGCATTCCAAACCTGGCACCCTGCCAACCTGTCCGGGGTAGAGCTCACCGTGGCCCTGTCTGCATTCTTCTGCGCAGTCATTTGGAAGGGGATCCTGACTGAGCAGCCCAGCTTCCGGCGCAGCGCATGGAAGGAGGTGTCGGATGAGGCCAAGGACTTTGTCATCATGCTGCTGAACAAGGTGAGTTTGATGCCGCTGTGAGCGGCATTTTCACGTTTGGACTGAAAGCAATAGGGCCGCATGGCTTCTGCTGGGCTGACTCTTACAGCTGGTCTTTAGCCCTATTCTGCTTCCGCTCAATCTCCTTTCTTTCGTTGAACTCACCTTGCACCGCTCCTGTGGTGTGCTGTTGCACACAGCACCACACACAGCGGCCCACGGCCAAGGAGGCCCTGCGGCACCCCTGGCTGTCGCCTGCCTTCCATGAGGCCAAGCGGCGCCCGCTCAGTGCTACCGTGGTGCAGCGCATCCAGCGGTTTGCGCAGAACAATGCACTGCGCCGCACCATCCTGGAGCTTATTGCACAGGTGGGGGGCCTGGGAAGTGCTGCTGGTGCTTTTGGGGGCGGCTGTAAGAGCGTTCTGTCGGGTGTGTGGTGCTCCGCTCGTTCTTGGTTGTGTTAGGTTAGAGAGCTATCGCCACCCGGTGATGCCTGCGCAGCAGGTGTGCTGTGCTGTGCTCGTATTGGGTGCAGGCAATCTACCTACTGATAGCTTCTCCTCCTGGTGGGACCCGGGCGTGCGCAGGAGCTGCTGAAAATGATGCCAGCCCTGACGCCCACGGTGCACGGGCAGAGCGAGTACGGCAGGCAAGCTAGTGTACAGAAGGATGCATGTTGGCCAGCTCAGCCTACCTCAGCCCAATGTGAACCCGCCTGGTCCCTGATTGCCCTGTGCCGCAGCTACTTGGCAGCGCAACAGGCGGCTGCAGCAGCGGCAGGGGAGGGGACAGAGGGGCCGACCTCCCCCCCCTCTGAAGGCCCAGACATTTTCCCTATGAGCCCCGATGGCAGCGCTCCAGGCGCAAACTTGGCAGCAGAGAAGGTGGGATGCTTTCTGGGGGTTGTAGGCCCGGTATTGCAGCACAGCCGACGAGGCCATCAAGCAGGGCGGCTGCCTGGCAAGGCTAGCCTGGCTTTTTTTTGATGCTATCCCATCCCATTCCTTATCGTGTATCACACTGCAGTTTGGGCGGTCAGTAAGCCCCGAGGTTGGGCGCAGCGTGTCCATCAAGTGCGTTGCTTCCGCAGCCAGCAACTTTTGACAGTAGCTTAAGTGTAGGGAGTGCTGTCATGCTGGCCTCATTTTCCTGCATGGCAACTTGTGCCGTCGCATGCAAAAGCATGCATTCAAGTATGTGCATCATGCCTCACCTGGTGTGCCTTGTCCTACCACCTATGCCTTCGACCAGCTTAGCGGATTCTCAGCGGCAGCGGGCGCGCACCAGCATCGACAGCGGCGGTGGTGGCAGCTTACATGGCGGCGAGTCATTCAAAGTGCGCTCCGGTTATCTGCATGGGCGCCTTGCCTTGGTTGCCCTGCTCTGCAAGGTTCGTGCTGCTAACAATCAGCTATGCTACTGATGAGTACTTCCTCCCGCTGTTGACTGTAGGCCGGTCTGCTTGGTCGGGTGGCAGCCCGTGCTGGCGGCAGTGCACATGGTGGCCGCCTGTTTGTGCGCTCACCGTCGTCGCAGCAGCTGGCGCTGCTGGTGAGAGGTGGATGTTTGGCTGGCTCCTGGAGTCGTGTGCGCAAGGGCAGCAGTGATATTTTCTGCTCCTGTTGTGCGTTGCTACTGTCGCATTGCTATCACACACACCACTGCATGCTCCTGCTCCCGCAGGCAAGAGCAAGTGAGCGGCAGCGCGGCTCTGCCACCGTGCACGGCCCTGGCGACTACTGGCGAGTCATGCGGCAGGCTTCGGAGCTGGCAGCCATGGGTGGGTGGCCGGCATCGAGTTTGGAGCATGGAGGCATTGCAGCAGACTCCCATGGGGCAGATGACAGTTTCGCAAGCTGCGACACAGCTGGGTAAAGTTTGTCAGCCTGGTCTAGTTTTGGTGAGTTTGTCATGCCTGCCTGGCGCTTGACCTATGATCCCCATTTTCCCAACCCCCGTGCCACCAGAGTCGGGGCACGGCAAGGCTGACTACCTGCGTGTGGCGCCCCGCACAGAGGAGGAGCGGCTTGCGGCCCGCAAGGCCGCCCGCCTGTCCCTGGACACATCTGCACATGGTGAGGGCGGAGGCTGGTGCCCAACTGCATTACTGAGCGTAGGCCTACTTGCTGCAGATGTAATGGTTTGAGCTGCCAGCCGGGGACAAGCTGGTTGAAGGTGGCAAGCACTGAATGGATTTGAGGAGCCACCACTCGTCCTGGTCCTCTTGCGTTATTAAAACAAGAACAATGTATCTAATGCCAATCGTTATGTCTGCAGGTGGCGATGACTTCCAGCGCCTGCTGCGTCAGCTTGAAACAATTGACCACAAGCACAAGGTGCGCGTGTGGGCCTGCAACCTTACCTATGGTGTGCTCTTGCTGACCTTGGATAGGTGGTCGGGGCCATGCTGCTGCTGAATCTTGGCGCTACCTTGCCCTTGTATCCAGATCGCCTCTACGCGTCAGATAAAGTCATCGGGCAGCCTGGAAGTTGGGGCGCCCATTGAGCAGCAGCTGGAGCAGCAGCAGCTAGGAGGCGTGCAGCCGCTGGGGAGGGCTCAGACGGCCGGGTTGCCACCCCCTGCTGCCCCTCTGGCCCCAGCTGTGGAGCGGGCAGCAGCAGTGGCAGCAGCATCCATGGCGCCTGCAGCAGCTGAGCGGCCAGCAGCCGAGGAGCGGGGGCGGGGACGAGGTGCGGCCAAGGCGCTGCTGGAGCGCATGTCTGCGGAGCTGGGGAGCTGCGGCCTGACGGCTGTTCCTGAGACGGGCGCGCCTGAGGTGCGGCATCCTGCATTGAGGCCTGAGGGCCCATTTGCATCCAGCAGCTCTGCAGCTGGCTCCGGCGACCACCGCGGAAGCAAGCGTGTGAGCTTCAGTTTCGGAAGCGAGGCGGTGCACAGCGCTCCATTTGCAGCCGCACAGCCGCTGCCGCAAGCTGGACAGCTGCAGGGCCAAACCCTGGCGGCTTTCTCGGCGGCGGCAGCGGATGGGGGCAGCGACAGCAGCAGTGCCGGTGCCAAGCTGGGGCCCATCACGAACCCTCGCGACTTGGAGCAGCTCATGCGGCGCATGCACTTCCGTAGCAACAAGGGCCTGGGGCCAGGTGGGCGGCAGAGCCTGTGGCTCAGTCAAACACATCAACATAACTTGCCTCCTTGCTACTCGCTGGTTGCCTGGCTGTAGCGTTGCTAATCTGCCTGCCCCATCCTGCTGGCGACCTGGTTGGGCTGCTCTGTCTTTGCAGGAGGTGTGAGCGCCTAGTGCCGTGCCCCGAGCCTTACGCTGCTGCATGCTGCTCTGTGCCCCCCAACCTGCTCCACTGCAGAGGAGATGAGCGCGGGTCTGGCACAGCTGGGTTATGACCTTGAGCCATCTGAGGTGGCCATCCTTATGCAGCAGCTGGATATAGACGCAGATGGGCAGGTGTATGGCCGGGACTGCCACGGGTTGCCCTTATGGCGGGTTGCCCGTATGATGGGTTGGTGGCCAGCTGTGTCCCAGTCATGTTGGTATGGATGACCGCGTGTGCCGAACTTATGTTGCTGCCCTTGCCAACGCGCGCCAGCTCAATCGATAGTCCACCAACTGCGGCGTTGCTCATCTGCTCCCGCCAGGTGGCGGCACCGGAGTTTGTCGCATCACAAATGGACTGGGGCGCGCTGCAAGAGAATAACAGGTGCGCCCCAGAAGAAGTTGGGTGATGCAGAGACGTAGTTGCACATGGCAGCACCTCCCCATGCACGATGCAAACGTGGTTGCACGATGCAGCATCGCACTTTCATGCTTGCCCGACACCACTTCCGCCGCCAGCCTTGTTTTTGTTTGCAGGGACCTTTGGCTGGAGTGCGCTCGCCGCGCGTTTGCAGGCCTGGATGCCGACAGCGATGGACGCCTGTCGGTTGAGACGCTCATTGCCACGCTGCGCGACAAGCTGCCGGCCACGGAGGTGGACTATGCAGTGGAGGATGCGCTGGTGGAGGCAGGATACGCGGGTGGGTGCGGGTGGGTGGAACAATGGGAGGCTGAGGCAGGCTGGGTAGGAGCAAGCTGCTGGCAAGCTATGTCTTCTTCATGCACAGGTGCCCGCGGAAGCAGGGCGGAAGCAGGGATGGACGATTTGATTCTCTGTCCACCCTTTGTCTTCAGATGCCGATGAGGTTGACTTTGATGGCTTCCTGCGCATGCTGCGTGTTGGTTCCTACGACTCACTGGATGCGCTTGACCAGGTGCGGCTGCTCCTGTGCAGCAGCCAATGCCGACCTCACGCGTGTGGCTTGCACGCACTTATGCGGGGTGTGCATGTAGTTTGCAGCTCAGTTACAACAGTGCCGAACGTCGGCCTTCACTGCAGTATGATGCGCGCTACGGTGGCAGCTTGCACGGCCGCTTGTCCACCGAGCTGGAGGGCAGCCGGTGAGGGGAGCCTTTTCAGTTTGTTGTTGTGCTTTTTAACAGATGTGTTTGCTTGAAAGGCGCTGATTGCCAGGTTTGACTGCCGATCAGCACCTCCCTTGCTCAGCTCCTGCTTGCCGATGCTTTGCAGGCATGGTGTGCTGGAGAGTGTGCCCGAAGAGCAACAAACAACACCGCGCGTGATCTCCAACTCTGCATAGCATTGCACAGCAGGAGCAGGAACAGGGGCGGTGAGATGCACGCTTGGCTGGCACACCGCCTCTGCGGCGCTCCGCCACGCCCTGCTGGCGGCAGCAGCGTGCCAGCCAGCCTGTCCGCAAGCCAGCCTCTCATTGCCACTTGGCCAAGGTTGTGCAACACATGTTTCACTCCCAAACACACCAACTCCCAACCGGGTGCGTCCAGGCTCTCGAACCACATCCAGAAACCGCAGTGCCTTTGCGGCCGGCGCGTAAACCAGTTGGTTATACTGTAGTGTTGCACTAGCTACTGTCGATCTTTGCTGCTGTGATCCGCTAAATTTCGAGAGAAACATTCGAAATGTTTGGCAACAATGGCTTGACCACCCCAGCATTTGGGAGGGGCACGCCTGCTGGGAACCGCACGTGCGCATGCCACGGTGGTGACTCTCATCGGCAACTCCCTCCGGCGAGTTCCCTCTAGGTAATCCGCTGCGTTGTTGACAGCTCTCTGCTGCTGAAATCCTTCTGTGCCGCCAGGCGCTTTCGGGAGCTGCGCCCAGCTGCTCCGTCTGCAGTTGACGTGCAGCGGCCCCCGGTGTGCCGGCTAGCTGCTGCTTTTACGCAGCAACGCGAGGCGGGCGATGGGCTTGCTGCGGCCGGTGAGTTCCCAATTGAACCTGCTTCCCTGCGCTGCCCCGCGCTCCTAAACAAACAAAGCCTGGAAGCTGTGGTCACACACCGTGCTGCAGAATCCTAGCGTCGCCAGCGCCGCGGGCAAGTGCAGCCGCGCGCGCGGCGGGGGCGTGAGTTCCGACGGTACACGCGGCTGTGCTGCCCTCGTGTTGCTGGTGGCCGGCACCCTGCTGATTGTCGGCCTGCAGTGGGAGTCCTCCTCCAGCAGCTTGATGGCCCCGCTGCAAACGACACAGAGCAGGCAGCCCCCACAATGGGCGCCCGGCCATCGTGCAGCGCTCCGCGGCGACCAGGCCGCCGCACAACCGCAGGGCATGCCGCTTGCCAAGGGCAAGCAGCTGCTGTCGTTTGAGGTGTGCGGCGATCCAGCAATGCAGCAGTTAGCACTGCTGTCAGGTAAGCAATTGATCAAATTGCTTGGAATGCCTGGTGCTTCTGGATGAAAGACGCAAGCGGAATGAGGTGCAGGGATGGTGGGATGATCACTTGTGCACTTCTGCCACCCATGCAACAGGCCTGGTGCTGGCTGCCGAAGTCAACCGCACGCTGGTCCTTCCACGGCTGCTGGTGGATGGCAGTGCTGCCGAGTTCGGGTATGGCTGCAATATGTCTCCCTCCCACATTCCTGCCTGCTGCGTGGTGCTGGACTGCCACATTGCAGCAGCTGAGATGCACTGCATGACTGGGGGAGCACCACGATCTCGATCCCCTTGGTCAGCCATTGCTCCCTGCTGCCCCGTACCGCAGGGATGTCTACAATGCAGACCTATTTGTGGCCGCGCTGCAAGGGCAGGGCGTGCAGCTGTTGCCACACTCGCCAGACGTTGCGCAGTCATTGCGGCTGAGGCTTGGAGAGCATTACGATGCACTCGGCTCCTTGCAGCGCACCTATGCTGGCGTGCAGCACATCAGGTGTGTGCAATGGGTGGCAGAGAGCAGGGGCATGCCTACTGCAGCAGTAGAAGACCGTGTGTCACTGGCTGGTCCCAGTCCTGGGTGTGATAGATTGGCCTGCCCGCACCGCAAGCGCATGGCACTGACTGCTACGCTGGGACAGATTTTTTGCGGGCGTCTGCAAGAGCTGACCCTCGTTGCCTAATCTGCTCGCTGTACTTGATGTAGCGTTGGCTGCCCAGCCTTCCGTTTGCCAGCCGACCTCTTTGTGAAGCACGAGCAGTTGGTGTTTGCCGCCACCAAGGCGCTGCAGCTAGGGCAGCCGCTGCTGGAAGCCCTGCACAGGTGGGTTGTGAAAAGTGGCCAGCACAGTGGCCAGCGCAGCGGAAAGCATGCGTGCAGGTGAATTGGAAAGCGGCAGCAACGGCATTGCGTTGTCTGCAGAGTGACTGTACGCTCGCTTGCCAATCTTTGCATTGTCTCCCCTCAAGTTGTGCCACCAGCCTGGCCTGCCTGTGCTCGCAGGGTTCAGCGGCAAATGCAGAGTGTTAGTGGTGATGGGAGGTACAACGTTTTGTACCTGCATGCCGAGCAGGACTGGGTGCAGCAGTGCGTGCGACGGGAGCGCGCTGGCCAGGGTGAGCAGCTACCATCGCAGCCAGCCATGCCCCTCCCTGCCTGACCACACATGCTGCTGCAGTTGTATGCCGTGTCGCTGACAGCTTGCTTGTCCGCGGCGAACTGCCCATTCCCAGGCCAACAGCTGGACAACTGCATGAACAATACAGGCACCGTTGGCGACAGCCTGCAAGTGCACAGTGTGGACACGCAGGTGGGGTGCCTCGTTGTCAGGCAGAGTTTGCCAATGCTCGGCTGAGTTTATGACAACGCCTGCAGAGTTGCATGCCGTGACTACATGACATGACACCACAATCAAGCAGCTTTTGATGCGATGCCTGTGACCCTGGCTTATCTGTAGGTACCGCTGCTGCTGCTTACAGGGCAGGGCAGCGTCGATGAGAAGCTGCTGAGCAGTGCCTTGGCCAGCTTGAGGAACAACGGGTGAGGCTGTTGCAGCTGAGGCTGGGAGGGGCGTTTGGAGGCTTCCCTGGTTTGATTTTGTTGCAAACGTGCGTCAGACATGCGTGAAGGCGATGGTTTGCCTAAGCGACACAGGCGTACTGCACGGGCAGGGCATCCTTCTTAGGCGTGTGCAAAAAAAAACTTCCGTTTCCGAACATCTCAACTTCCCACCGGAACGGGGGGGAGGGGGGGTTTCCGTACGTAGGGACTTTTCCGTAGGAACTACGGGTTCATAAAGGGGAGTGCAGGAGTGAAACATTTGGGCTGATGGATTGGGTTAAGTGCGTTTCAGGCTCTCCCAGCCACTCACGCAGGGCCCGGGCCCGTTGGTATTGCTGCAAGGTGCTGCCCACTTGCGGTTTTCCACCAACAACACCTATTGCAAGTTGTAGTTCTGCCATGCTATGGAATTTGCTTTGGCAATGCAATGCTCCACCGGATTGATAGAGGTTGCAAGTGGCCTATCCGAATCTACAACAGGCTGGGCAGTGAGGTGCAGCTGACCGCACGCTGTCCTGCCGCCGCCGCTGCCGCTCCCTGCCCCGCCCTTCACCTCCTCCGCCCGGCCGCTCTGCAGCTCTTCCATTGACAAGAGCCACCTGTGTGCATCCCTAGTGCCTATGGGGGCTTCCCTAGTGCCAGAATGTGATCCGGCAGAGGCGCAAGGCCTCTGTACAAGTTGTGGGACACATGTGCCCCCACGCAGTCACTCCTGGCGCCCCTTTTTGGGCCCCTTTTTACCATCTACGTACGGACCTATTCTTGCCAAAATAAAACGGAGGGGGATGTCCGGAAACAGAAGTTCTTTTTGCACACGCCTTACAACCTGCAAACCAGGGGCATGGCCTTTCAAACCCCCATTGCATGCTCTGCCAGATACAATGTAGTGGGCTGGGACGACTTGTCTGGTGTAGCTGGCGGGACGACGACACTGACTCGCCATATGGCGACGCTGGTGGGTGCGAGAGGCTGCTATGCGGGGGAATGATCACACTTCATTGAGCAGCTGGGATGTGCAAGCCGCTGCCATGGTAGGATGCACATCGTTGGTACTGACCTATCCTCCTCGCTATGTGTAGGTGCAATACTACCTGGCCCTGGGGGCGTACCAGTATGCGGGCAACAGCGTGGCACTGGCCGATGCGCTGCTGATCATGGAGCGATGGCATGCGGGCCTCTATGCCACCTACTACAACGGCGGCAACATCCCGCTGGAGGCCTACATCCCACTCTTCCCGTGAGCCGCGTCCGCACTGTTTCTGCAGTCTTGAGCCATAGCTTCAACAAAGGCCTCAACTGGCACAACCTGCCGCAGAATGCCCTGGGTGTTCACCTACAACGACTGGTCGGCGGGCACCGAGTACGACTGGATGGTCCAAGCGGCAGTCACATCGGCTATCGAGGTGCAGCTGTATGACTGTTGCAATGCAAAAGAAAATGGCATTGCATATTTATTCTGCCCAGGCACTTGCCAACAATCACTTCTCTGGGATGCATGCATGCACAAGGCGTGCCTGGCCGTTAACCGCCCTGCCTGGCTGGCTGCAGGTGGGGCGTGTCAAGGCACACTGCATGTTCACGGGATCCACCGACTCACCCATGTATCGCTGGCTGGCGGGCAAGGGCATCACACTGATCCTGGTACGCTTTCATCGGAAAGGCTGTGGCATGCGCGTGGGGCCGCTAACAGATGCTTTGTAGCTTGCTTCCTGGGCGCATCGCCTCATGCGCACCCCACCTCTCCTGCCTGCTGCAGCACACCCCTGAGTGGAAGGACGCACTGGTCCGTGAGAGCATGACTGGCGATGTTAATGCACAAGCTAAAAAGGTTACCAAACGGGGCTGGTGGGGAAGAGTTCTTCGAAACCGCGCCCGCTTGCTTTTCACAGCATGGTTGTGTGCCCGGCACACGCTGCCTGCTGCCGCCCTCCCCAGCGCATTCTCCAAATGGCCTCACCGCTGCATGCGCTGCTTCCCTGGTCGACAGAGGCAGTCGCACCTGTACAAGAATGTGGGCGCCATTGTGGGCGCATACCTGCGCATCGACATTCCCAAGCTGCCCCATTTCGATCAGTACAACTATGTGCTGTTCACGGGTGCGCGTCTGCTCGACCGCAGCTGGACAAATTCCCCGGGCAGCGTGTGCTTCATTTTGGATGACCGGGTGGCTGCTTTCAAGCGGGCTGGCTGCCACAGTGCACAGCCCCTCGTGCAGCAGGCGCCGCAGAGGGACTGGTTGAAAGCATGTGCCTGCGCGTGAACTCTTTGCAGACTGCGACGTTTACTTCCGTAAGCACATGAAGTTGATCGACTGGGGCACACCGCTGCCCGCAGCAATTGGCATGGGGTAAGGATGGGTTGTGCCCCTGTCCCTTGGACATAAGCTGCCCGCATGCTGCATTGTGCCGCCAGAGAGTTTGTAGGGCCAGCGTGGCATGCTGGACGGGCAGCTGGTCTGCCGATCGCCTGCCTTATGCGCCGCAGCTCACTCCTGGCAGCCCTTACCAGGTACATCTGCTGCTCTGTTCATCCACAGGTATGAGCGGTATGACTGGTTCCCCTACAACAACGGCGTAATGCTTTGGAACATGCCCTACATGAAAAGAACCAATGCTGACTTCATCAAGTGGATTCTCAACCAGCACAACGGACTGTACTATGGGCGTAAGTTCGGCAGATGGCGTCTGCAAGCGAGCCGTGCCCTTTGGGATGTTTTGTTGATATGGCCACACTGGCGCGTTGGCTGTTGCTGTGCAGGCTACACTGCGGTGGACCAGGGAGCCTTCAACCAGTACTACGAGCACGCAGTCAAGGGCAAGCCCATTAGCAGGGTACGCATCCACCGGTGAAAAAGCAGCAGGGTGCAGTTAGCCTGGTCCTGGCCCCTGGGCGCATGCTCATCTGCCCTCCCGCCCACTTTACAGAAGTTCAACGCAATGATTTACCTGGAGTTCCGGGAGGATGCCCGCATCGTGCACTTGCATGGGTGCGCATCCTGTTTTACAGCTTGTTCCGCCAGCCGCATGCCAGAGTCCATGCTGCCAAACCGGCAAGGCAATTTGTGCAGTTTTATGAGGTGTCTGGCACCCTGTATATTCAAGTTCTCTCCTTCTGTGTCCTTCGCAGGCCCAAGATGAACCATTACCTGGATTACCTCCGAACTGGCAAGTGCCAGTTTGGCGACCTGTGCAGCTGGGTGAGCAGGCGGAGCTTCCAGCTGTGGCCACTGCTGTCCTTTTGCATGCCATGCCTGCCCAGATACTGTAACTCGCATCGTAGCGCGGTTTAAATCATGCCTTACTTGCCCAACGCACACAATGACGCAGGGTGTCTACAAGGGCGGCCTGTGCACGTACGCAGCAGAATATGTGCGCTACGTGCCAGAGTGGCAGGCAGTTCAGCACGTGCACCGCCTGTGCAGCAACTTGGCGGCCGGCAGCTGGCATCCACCGCATAAAAACGTGCCCAAGAACACCTGCGATGCATAGCAGAGAAATTCTTTACAGTTACCTTTCCTTTGCCTTACACACAGCTAGTTTATACACAGCTCAGTTGCAGCAAACACGAGGGGCAGCAGACGGGTGTGAAACGCTGGGCAGTGCAAAGCTACAGACACGGAATAAAGAATAGTTGAAAAATGTGGCAGGCCTCGCGCTGTTATTGTTCGTGTGCAAGGTTGTTGGGACGGCTCAGAAGGATCCCAACCCTGTCAAACCAAAGAAATGACGATGTGTGCATGCAATGGAGTGGCACGCTGCCCGGCGGGGGCGGCAGTGTCCTCGCAGTTCACCCTGGCCGTGCCTTCTCCTGCCTGGACCATGTTCGGGCTCACCGTTTGCCCTCCTCCTTGCTGCCCTCCCGGTCGTTGTGGCCCTGCTGCTTTTCCAGCTGCGCCACTTGCTGCTGCTGCTGCTGCTGCTGCTGTGTTGCCTGTGCCTGCTGCTGCTGTGTTTGCGACTGCGGCTGCTGCTCATCTTTTTTATCCTGCTGCTCCTTTCCGTCCTGTCCTTGTGCTTCCTGATGCTGTACGGCTTCGTGCCCCTGCTGTGCCTGCTGCTGCTGTGCCTGATTTGGCTCCTCCTTTGCCATCCCTTCTTTGGGCTGCCCGTCTGCCGCCTGCTGCTCCTGCTTGCCCTCCTGCTGCGTAGCCGAACGGGCCGCCGCATCTGCCGCTGCTGCCGCATCCTCTGCGGCTTGACGCTGCTTGAGCCACTCGGAGAAGCGTGTATCCTCCAGTTCTACCTGCAGGCGTGCATGGTAACACAAGCGTGGTAGGTGTGAACGCCCTGACGTGCACATGTCCAGGGATGCATTCGGAAGGACGCATCCACACGCAGCACAGGAGCAGTAAGCTTCTCGCCCTCGCCACTGGTTCCTTGGGGCAGCAGCAAAAGTCCCGCACCTCATCCTTCATGGCTGTTCGTCGCGGGGAGCTGGAGTAGGGGCCCTGGTATGTGGCCCACTCCTGGTTGGCATAGTGCCGGAAGTTTCGCACGCTGCGGGGAGCACCCAAGAGGCAGTGCAATGGTTGGTTGTGTGGGCTGGGGCTAGCAGCAAGGCAGCAGTACAAGACTATGTGTAACTTGCTCAGTAGAGCCAACCCATCGTACACCCTGGGGCAACAGAACAGGGCCTGACCATCAGCATGTGGGCTGTGATACCCCACCAAGGGCACAGTGCGCCTCACAAAGGCATCACCGCCCTACCGTGCTCACCGGTGGAACGCGATCGTATTGGAGTTGTGATTGTTGTAGAACTCGTTAAGCGGAGCATCAGCAGAGCGCGCCCATGGTGCAAATGCGGCCCGGCTCACGATGAGTAGGTCCCGGCCTGCCAGCAGAGCAGGCAGGCGGAGGTGGGGCCAGTGAGGGGCAGAGGCCATGCCAGCAGCAATACAGGTCATGTATCTGTTGCAGTTTGCTTGATGCGCATAAGCGGCCCGCCTGCCCACCAGAGGCAACCCCCTGCACTCTTTGTACTGCAGGCCCCCCCTGTCCCCACGCACCGTCGATGAGCATGTGCGGGTATGCAAAGTGTCGTCCCAGGCCGATGTGGTAATCAACCATGCCAGCCAGCACCCAGGACACCAGGTTGGGCGAGTAGAAGAGGCCCAGCGTGGAGCGGTCAACCTCACACTTGCTGCGGGCGGGCAGACAAAGGCAGCCACAGTGAGCACCGAGCAGAGAGAGGCGAGCGAAATGGAGGGTGGGATGGCGCACGCTTGGACCAATCCCAGATGCCAAACTGCCATGCAGTTCTGGGGTACCTGAAGAGCGTGATGTGCAGCTGTGGGTTGTGCTGGTCAGGGGCGTCCGGCTGCTTCCAGTTGCGCGTCGAGTCCCGGTTGATATTGCTCACCATCCAGTACAGGTCCGAGGCCTGCGGCGGCAGCAGGCACGTCCCAGCACCCTCAGGAGGGCAGGAGTGCAAACTGTGAGGCTAATGCACAAGGTTGCTGCCGCCCTTGAAGGGAGTTTTCCCAAGCACCC
>VIYQ01000046.1:0-12706 GCA_009928355.1 Chlorella sp. CH2018
AGTCGTACCCAGATGTCAGGACATGCACCCCTTGTCAGTACCACCATGGTGCCACCTGGCACCCAAAGTACCATTGGGATCCCTTTGTGCCCCTTGGGTGGTTCCCTTGGTGGTGGGTGGCCTCTGGGCACTCACCACCCCACTGCCTTGCTCACTGGTCACTGCTGCCACCCTAGCCCAACCCCTGGCCCACAGTGGGGCTCCCCCAACCCCAGGGGGTCGAATGTGCCCAGTCACACCCCTGGGTCACATCCCAAGGCCAGCACATGCCCCTAGGCACCTTGGTCGTGGAGGTGGTACTGGCACAGCTGCCCACCCCAAGGCCTTGGGGGCCCAAACCATGGCAAGGGGGAGGTGCACCCAACACCAATGGCCACAAAAGGCCCCCACTAGGGGCCCCCCTCCACCCAGGGGGCATCCCATGCCCACCCCAAGGCCATGGGGGCTAGGGGGCTTAGGGTCCAAGGGAAAAAACCTTAAAAACCCTAACCCTAAAAAACCTAACCCTGAACCCTAAATTGCCGAAAACCAGAAAGGAGGGCTACCCAGGCAAACTCCATACAATGCCTCGGCCGCCCCTCGCCCTCCTTCCATACACTCTCCAATGCCTTCCAAGCACAATCGCTTACTCACTGGCACATCGCGGCGCACTCCGGCGCCACCCAATTCCATCCTGCCTGCCCGGCCGCTGCCGGCCACCATGCACCCCTGCCGCCCATCCGGCATCACATGCACATCAAATCGCACCGCGCGCCGCCGCGCAATCACCGCATTGCCACCCCGCCGCCGCCGCCGCCACCCGCCCCCTCATCCTGCCATTTCTACACGTCCTGGCGCACTTCCACCATCTTATCCACCCTGCCTGCACTAATCCCACCCGCTTAGCACGGGCGCCTAGCCCTGCGGCAGCCCCGCACGCCACGCGCCGCCGCGCACCAGCCGCCCCCACCGCCGCCCCTCAACCGCCCCCACACAACTGCATTTGCGCCCGCACATGCCGGCGCAACCCGCCTAGCGGGGCGGCCAACCAACGGCGCGCGCTGCCACATCACATCACGGGCATGCCAAGCATAACAGCAGCACAGCAACGCTGCAACAACAGCGGCCAAATAGGCAGGGCACTGCACACAGCCAGCCGCAGCAGCTCGCTCGCACTCCACCGCTCCTTGCACGGCAGCCGCACTTCATAGCTGGGGCGGCCTGCGGGCAGGGCAGCACGCAAACAACAACTTGGCATGCAACATAGCAGCTGGGAGAGCATGCAGCCACCCGCAACAACCCATCAACGGCTGCAGCATGGCAGCAGCAGGCTGCGCTCACACATCACCCAGCTCCTCACCCAGCTCCTCACCTCCTGCTGGCTGCCAACACAACAGCAGCACTGCACGCGGCCGGCCGCCTGCGCCGCGCCAGCACGGCTGCCGGTGCGCTGCCATCTCCAAGCAGCTGACGGCACGCCTGCAGAGCTGGGCATGTGCAGCACAACAATCATCACTGCGTGCTAAACATCATGTCGGAAGGACAGCGTAGCGCAAGCAGCACAGGCGCAGCAACGCAGCTGCAGCAACAGGCAGACAGCAGCTCCCACTCTCCCTGCCAGGCCTACACACCTGGTGCAGACGACGCCCAGCTTGCTCCACGCGACAGCCGCTCTTGCTCGCCCATGCCTGCAGCAACAAAATAGCTCTGTTCATAATGTGCACACTTTGCAAGCAGCGGCGAGCACGGCAAGCAGGCAGCCAAGTCTGCCCTCTGCGCGCAGCGCTGTGCAGCCAGCCACATCGCTTGCGCAGCAAAGCCCTTCGCTGCACCCATGGCAAGCAAACACCTTCCGCTACTCACCTGGCGCTGGCGCCTTCATTTGTGCCCGCAGAGACGCCAGTGCAGCTTGCTGCCGCCGCAGGCATGCCACATGCATACGCGGTCTGCACAGCAGGGCAAACGCAACAGCGCAGACGTGACAAACGCATTCCCGTCACGCAGCTTGGCAAACTACTCGCAAAGTTATGCAAGTCGCAGGGGCTGCTTCACCACACTGCACAGCTGCCGGTCGCAGCAGCACGCTGACCAGTCCAACGCCGCACAACCTCACACAGCTGCCGCTCCACAACTGCTGCTCACCAGCCGTGGCGCAACAGCTTCAGCTGCCACGCGCAACTGCACTGCTCACATCGCAACGGCGACGAAGCCAACAAAGCTTTCTCCAACCTGCACAGCGGAACATGGCAGCGCACGGCGATTCATTTCACTGGAAGGACAAAAGGCTTTGCGAATACTGCAACCACATAGGGCAAGCAGCAGCGCCGGCTGTTTTGCAAGCACAATCTCAAAACTGCTGCACCTGCTTCAGTGCTGGCTGGCAGAGCGCCATGGTGCAGCAGCAGCAACAGCGGCAATGGCTTCCTGCTCTTCAGGCAGCAGACCATGCAGCGCAAGCCGGCCTTCCAAGCACTACAGCGGGCCACCCTTTTCGGCAGCCAGACGCAAGGGCAGCACTCGACATGAGCCAAACTCCACTCGCAGGGTTCACTCGCCTTCAGCAGCAGTCGATTGGATGACAGCTGGGCGGCATCTCCCCCAGCAGCCTTCCCAAGCAACTGCACACCACAGCACAGCAGAACATCACAGCTCCAATAAGGGAGCGCCCATCAATGCAGCAAAGCTCTACGAGCTGCAATCGGCTTGCCCACCTTCTGCAGCTGGGGGACACATCAGCATTACGCTCGCCGAGGCGGCAGCTTCAGGCTGCAAGGGACAGCGGGACACAGACGGGGCTGCTCGTCACGTGCAAGCTCAGCGGTGCACAGCAAGGAGGCGTGCATCGCTGCTAGCTGCTAGCCATGGCATCGTGCAGCTGCTGGTCGGCCGTCCAGCAGACACGCGGCGGCACCACTGCACACCTGCTTGACTGCCGAAGCCGTGCAGAGAGGCCCAGCAGACACTGCCGCGCAGCTCATAGCTGGCTGCGCCAGGCGGCACTGCAGGTCAAAGTGCCCGGCACCATGGAGCACCTTTTTTGAGCAACCCGCCCAGCGACTCGCCCCGTTTGCTGCAGCTTGCCGCCGCTGCTGGCTAGATGCCTCCCTCACAACACCTTGAACCTTTGCACAGTGACCCCTCCCTTTGTGTATATTCTACGCCTCCCTTTTTTTTCATCACTGCTTTTCCCTCAGCCCCAGGCTGCCTCTTGGGGGTCTGTATCGCAAGTTTCGTTGCGGGCACACAGACTTTAAAACCGAAAATGGAAATGGAAATGGAGCAGCAGCGGCACACTTGCGGCGCAGCCGTTCAGCTCCTCCAAGTAGCAACTGATCTGCTGCAGACCGGTGTGCCGGGCTGGCTGCCATCTCCGGCGCCCCTGCCAGCGGTGGGGAGTGAAGTTTGCGTGTCAGTTCCGGGCGGGCAGTGCAGGCGCAGACGAGCCGGCAGCTTGCGCCTTAGCGGCTGGTGCCACTCCCCTTGGCTGGCCTGCCCAGCAGGGCACGGCAGTTCCGGCACACAGTGACTCCCAGCGCACCCGAGGGCGCTCAACACAGCAGGGCCACAGATTTCAAAACAAGTGCATGATCCAACCAACCAGCCCTGCCAGCGCACCTCAAAGGCTGGCTGCAGCAAGCTGGGTGAAGCAGCAGCCGTTGCATAGCAGTGCAGCAGGCCGTAGCAGTCCAAATGTTTAACACAGCACTGGCGCGTGAGCGGGCCTGGCTGGTGCAGCTCACTACAGCAGACGGCGACCTGCAGCAGATTCATTGCGGCGCGGAGGCACGCGTGTCAGGGGAGAAGGGCGACGCAAGCATGCGACGCGCCTGCGCACAAGCGGGGGGCGAGTCCTACCACGCGGTTGTTGAGCAGCTCATGCACAACCGCGTTGCAGAACTGCGCTAACCACAGTGCGGCATGCTTGTGCTCTGTGCAGAGGCGGCTCGCTGCTGCCAGCTCCTCCCTGCCCACCTGCTCAGCTGCCGACGGCGGACAGCAGCGGCAGCCGTGTGCGGCCCTGCATGCCGGCAGAGGTACCGGCTGCCGCAGTTATCGAGCTGAGGTGTGCAATGCGCGGTCAGCAGAAGCAGCCCAGGTGCAAACGCGAGGGGAGCCGCCGGCTAGGCACCAAACACGCTGCGGCCGCTGGCAGCACGGTGAGGTGACCGCTGCGCTGAAAGGCCTGCAGCGAACGGCGGGGGCACAGGTTGAGGATCGGGTGGAAAAGCCAGGCCCTTCGCTGCAGATGGGATCCAGCGGGCAGCAAAGACATGGGCTGGTCGAGCTGGGCGGCGGTAACAGCAGCAGGCGGCAGGGCGGCGGCAGGGCGGTGGCAGCCTACACCAGCAGCACTGATCGAACTCGAGGGGCGCCCTGCAGCCCCCGCTGCTCACCTTCGATGTGGGGAAGGCAGCCCAGCCTCAGTTGGGGCCTCCGCAGCGCCGGGATCCCCAAACTCCGCTGTGGAGCGCGCGGCGGCGGCGCCCATAGCGTCAGGCCGCGGTCGGCGGCTCACAGTGAAGATTGCACTGCCGCGGGGGACAGAACAAGCGCTGCGGGAGGAGATCGGCGGGACGTGGCCACAATGCGCGCTGGGATGCAGTTCTATGTCCGCCGGACCGCCCAATCGCTGATCGAAGACGTTTGACGTCGTTTCGAGCCAGGTCCGGCCCCCTAGGCTCGCCACGCGGCGTGCGCCGCATTTCAGCACCCCAGAGGCGGCCTGCGCTGGTGTGCTGGGCCTGCGATGCACTCGATCATGAGTCGCAAACACCTTGTGGGTGCGACGCCAACTTGCAAGCTTGCCGCCGCCGGCCCCACCGCGGCTGCCGCCGCCGCTGCCGCCGCTGCCGCTGCACGCACTGCAGCCTGTGAGGGGCTGTAATCGATCCTACTTCGTCTCAGCCATCACACCGCAGGGCGCACTCTCATTGAGACGCGGTGTCGCTATGCACAGCAGATGACACTGCCTGCCGCAGCTAGCGGCGACGCAGCGCATGTGCTCCACCCTCGCTGGCGGCACAGCAACCAGGTGGGGCGGTGTGGGGTTGGAGTGACCTCTGCTCCCACCCGCTTGGCATAAACTGGAGCATGCTGCTGCACGTAGCCGCAGTGCACTGATCGGCGCCCTGGCTTTGTAGCCTGATGGGCAGCTGCAGCGGTTGGGCAGCTGATCTGCTGCTGCCCTGCCCCCCGACTCAACGCAGACGAGTTGCGGCCCAGGTCCGCCCCCCCGGCCATAGTGCCCGGCAGCTGGCGTCGGCACCCTTGTGGCTGCAACGCCAGTTGAATTGGCTTCGCAACGTGTGGCAAGCAGCAGCAGCGCTCGCCTGAACAAGCATTGAGGTGAGCGGCTGCAGCGCATGCACCACATCTGCCAGTTGTTGTGTCTGCTGGCGGAGGCGGCCAGATGTGCTGCGTCTGGCAGCAGCAGCAGCAGCAGCAGAGGCGCGTGTACCTTGGCTGACCAGTGTCCTCCGAATGTCCCTTTGTTTAGTCGCAAAAGGCAGCACACTTGCTGGGCTGCCGAACTGCCACATGTGCTGCTGCCGACAGTCTTGCGGCGAACTGGCACCGTGGCCGGCGCTGTGCACTTCAAGCTGCTGAGCCCGCAGCGGCAGGCAAGTACCCGCTGAGCTGCTGGTAATGTTTCACCACTGCAGCTGAAGTGATGGGTGTCGTCCTGCGGGCAGTTCAGTGGTCAGGCGGCGGAACCAGTGTGCGCTCTCTTGGGGAGCTGCCAGCATGCACAATGTGCGGCGGGATGCCTGCCAAACGCTAGCCGATTGCCCCACCCCGAATTGTTTCGCAGGCATCCCCCCGAGCTGAGTTCCAACAGCCTATCTCACTGCTGCCAGGCTGAAGCGCCATTACACCCAGGGCTGAAGCGCCACAGCCCTCAGCAGCAGCTTTGGAGGCGCAGCACAACAGCATGCATATGCAGCTTGCAATATCATGGTGATTCTGAACGTGTAAAGTAGCATTCGAATACACAGGGGAAGCAACAGCTGCTTTGCAGACTAGGGCAACAGGAGCGCACACATTCGCTGCTTTGCCATGACTGGCGTGCCTCCACCCATCGCTGCACCGGCTGCTTCCATGTCTGTCACTGCTACTGTGTGTTACAAACAGTCAGCAGCACATGCCATGAACATGCAACTGGCTGTCAGGTGCTAGCGCCGGCTGCGCCCTCCCCGGCGCCGCCCCCTGTCCTCGCGCTCCTCCCGCACTTCACGAACAACCCGCTCCTCCTGCGGCTCCTCCTGCCGCCGCCGCCGCCCGCTATCGTCAGGCCGCTCTTCATGCCGCGGCGCTCCGCTGCCGCCGTCCTGCACAATGCCCTTGAGCGCTGCGCCAAGCAGGCCGCCGCTGCCCAGCCGGCCGCGCAGGCGGGCGGGCAGCTCGGGCATCTGAATCAGCAAGGGAGGCAGGGTGGCCGCAGGGTGGAGGGGTCAGGGCCAGGGACGAGGGGGCCCTTCAGCAGCCGGTAGCACACACACAGTTGCAAGTTGCCTCTTGGCAGCTGCACAACAGCGCTAGTTTAAACCCCTGTGCCACGCACCTCCTCGCGCCGCGGACGCTTGGACTCGTGCTCCTCGGCAGGCGGCTGCTGGCTGGGCTCCTTGTCGGTGCTGCGCTCCTTCTTGTGCCGCTTCTCCTTCTTCTCCTGCGGGCGAGGGACAGCAGGTGCAGAATGCAAGGCTGTACAACGGCGGCAGGGATGTCCGCACAAGACAAGCAGGCCGCAGCAACCCCGCCCGCACACTGAAGGGCTGACACCGCAATGCTAAGGGGCAGGCGTACGCTGCACATCAAACTACTGCAACCACAGGACACCGCACCCCGCAGCTCAACCATCAGCAGCCCACCTTCTTCTCCTTCTTTTCACGCTTCTTCTTGTCGCGCTTGCGGTCGCGCCGCCCGCGGTCGCCGTCTGACCCGCTGCTGTCGCCGCTGTCGGCCTGCGCTGCTGCAGCAGCAGCCGCTGCTGCTGCATCTGAGCTCTTCTGCGCCGGCTTGCTGGCCTGCTGTTCTACCTCAGCCGCCTTGCTGCGGTGGTGCCGCTCACTGGCCTCGCGGTCGGCAGCAGCCTTGGCGGCCGCACGTGCCTCGGCTGCCTCGGCTGCTCCCTCGCGGCGGCGAGAGCGGTGGGCCTGCTCGGCAGCAGCTTCCCGCACACTTGGCCGCTCCCGCTGCTCCCGCTGAGGCGCGGCTGCCTGCTGCTCCCTGCCTTCCCGGCTGCTGGGGCGGTCGGCAGGCTTAGGCTGCGACGGCTCATCCTCCCGCTTGCGCTTGGAGCCGACACCTGCAGCGACACACACACACACAACATGGTCAATCATTGCCAGGCAGGGGGCAACATCGGCGGCCCAGCAGCATTGATAAAAAACGCTTCTTCTTTAAGGCTGCACATACAGTTGCCGGCCCAGCCTGCTCAGCCGCACACATGGCCTGCCAACCCCTCTGCCCTCTTCAAGCCAGCCCACCTGAGTCGCGCTCTTGCCGCTCGCCGCTGGCAGGGCGATGGTGCCGCTCCTCACGCTCCTTGCCCCCCTCACGTGCCTCCTCCTCCCGAGTCTGGCGCCGCTCGCCACTGGCAGGCCGCTCGCCCCTGCCGCCCGGTGCAGCAGCTGCCTCCTTGCCGTCACTGCCGCGGCCAGAAGGTCGCTCCCTGCCGCCCCGCTCAGCTGGCTTGTCGGCTGCACGCTGCTCCCTCTCACGCTCCCGCTCCCTGCCGCCTGCTGCAGCCGCTGCCGCCTCCTCGCGCCGCGGCCGCTTGGCATCTCGCTCACCAGCTGCAGCCTCCTCAGCTGCGCGTGTGCTGCCAGTGCTGGCACGCGCACCCTCGCGCGGCACGTAGGCAGGAGCGTCAGCCCGCAGGCCTGCCGACTTGCGGTCCTCCCGCTCCTTCTCCCGCTCCCTGCCAGCTGGCTGAGCGGCCGGCTGCTCCCGCGTCGCCTGGTCACGCCGCTGCTGCTCCTCTGCCCTGCCGCTCGGGCGCGGCGGCCGCTCATCCCTGCCACGCTCACCCCGCCGCTCCCGCTCACTGCCACCCGCTGCGGCTGCCTGGGCAGGCTGCTCGGCAGCGCGCCGCAGTTCAGTGCTGCTGCCAGCGTGCTTGAGCTTGTCGGCTGTGCCAAAGCCTGCATCAAGAGCACAGCAACAGAGAGCCGTAAGTCGTCTGCAGCTGTCTGCTCAGCATGATTAGCAGCAATGTCCGCAACCTCAAGGGTTCGCAGCTGGCGCAGCAGCTTGCAAGTCACTGCACCATGGCCAGGCAGCTTGACAGCCCACCAGGCCCATGCTGCACACCTGGAGGTGGGCCATCCTGGGCTGCACCAGCTGCGCCACGCTCCTCCCGCCGGCGCTCCTCCCGCCGCTCAGGCCGGGCTGGCTCCTCTCGCCGGCTGCCCCGTGCTGCGCCGCCAAGGCCAGGAGGCAGGGAGGGCCCCTTGCTGCTGTCCGTCGTGCGGCGCCCCTCGTCCTTTGCGGTGCCAGCTGCTGCTGCTGCTCCTGCCGCTGGGGCTGCTGCCTTCTCCTTGGCGCCCTCCTTGGCAGCTGCCGCCGCACCCGCCTCTTTCTCCTTGCCGGTGGGCGCTGCGGTTGCGGGCTTGCCGCCCTCAGAGCCAGCTGGGCCCTTGGAGGTGGCGGGGCGGGCCGGGCGCTTCTTGGGTGGCAGGCCGGCATACTCCTCGCGCGTGGCCACCATGTTGCTGCAATGATGGGAGGGATGCACGGGGGCAGTGTGTTGATGGCGTTGCGGAAAAACAAGATATCACAAGGCAGGCGGCTGCCACGGCGAGGCTAGAGCTGCAGAGGGAGCAGGTGCGCTGTTTCCTGAAAACTCCATTGCCATGGCAGCAGCAGCAACCGGACCCACAGCCTGGCACGCAGCTCACTCACCGTGCTTTGTCGCGCATCTGCATCTCCAAGCCGGTGCAGTACATGCGGGCCAGCGTCTTCAGGTCCTCGCGCGGGTCCTTGTCCCTGCAGGTGGGAGGCAGGGCACCAAGCAGCTTATATTCAATGCCGCCCTGGGCAAGAGCGATGCGGGGGTGCCGTGGCTGCTGGGCTAGCTGTGCCGCGTACACACTGAAAATCAGGCAGAAAGCCTGCATCTTCGAAAACACAGCGAAATCCCTGGACTCGCCGAATGGGCGCCAGGATGTCAATCAGTCTGGTGGCGTCCAGCTTGGTGGCGGGGTACA
Organism: Chlorella sp. CH2018; assembly: GCA_009928355.1. NCBI lineage: Eukaryota > Viridiplantae > Chlorophyta > Trebouxiophyceae > Chlorellales > Chlorellaceae > Chlorella > Chlorella sp. CH2018. Next base: position 9,189 of record VIYQ01000046.1, read on the forward strand.
CCTGGTGGCGGCAGGGGCAACACACACAGGTTGGTTTGAAGTCGTTCCGTGGATTCAGCCTGCTGCAGCACTGCAACTCTGCGAAAAAAAGTGCAGCAAGGCGCAGCTGGCAGCGGCGTCAAAAGCGTGCACACACGCGAGGGGCACCGCTCTGCCAGGCCAGCAGCCACGCACCCGCACACAGCGGTTGAGCGCCAGCAGCGCGTTCTTGGCCTGCATGTAGTCGCCGCTCTGCAGGCAGCTGCTGAACACCTCGTCCGTCAGCTTCTGCGGGAGGGAAGGGGTGCGGGGCAAGGGTGGCGGCTCTGAAACACAGAAAGCACCCGCATTGGGCAGCGGGAGAAGGATACAAACTGCCGAACCTGGCCGGCACAGCCCATTGCTGGCCTCCCCCAATGCCCAACCCTGCACTCGCCTTCTGCCAGTTGTGGCACAGGTTGAGGAACTCGCGGTGGTCCACATTGCGCAGCCCGCCCGCAGCCTGGTCAGCTGCTGGCTTGGCCTCTGCTTTGGCGTCAGCGGCAGCGCCCTCAGCAGGCTGGTCAGCAGCAGCCTGCGCAGCGGCCGCTGGCTTGCCGGTGGCTGCCTTGGTGGGTGCTGCAACCACCTTGAAGCACTGCGAGTTGGCACACTCCTTGGCAAACGTCTCCTTGACCTGCGCCAGGCAAGGTTGGGCAGTTGGCAGCGCCATGGTAGGAGGATGCGTTGCAGCAGGCAGGGCCGCTAGGCAGCATAGATGGATAGCAGCAAACGCTGGCACGACAGTATATCCAGCGGCGGCGGCATTGCCAATGAAGGCAACAGCACCCGGGGCAGGTACAGACAACGCGGAAAGCAGCAGGACAGCATCCCCAATGCACCAGCGGCTCACCCGCCAGCGCTCCACTAGCGCCAGCACTTCGTTGAGGAAGATGCCAAAGTTGGTGGCCTCGCGTGCTGTGCACACGCGCACCAGGAAGCCAAACTCGCGCATGACCTGCAGCATGGGAAGATGGCACGCAACAACACTGGTGAGCACAGGAGGACACGCTGGGAATGAGCTGTATGCTGCCAGCGAGCTGGACTCAACAACTGCAATGAACACACAGGAGCCACTGAATCACACAGCAGGAACAGCGTGCTGCAGGCTGCTCAGCCACTCACGTGGTTGAGGGTGTTGAGCAGGTTGAAGCCAGGCACGTCAAGCTGGTGCACCTTCCTGCACAGGTTGATAGTAGGCAGCGCGGTGGTGTGCGCAGCTGAATTTCTACCGCTGACCTGCAAGACCCAATACACAGGCTTCCAGAGCAAGGCAGACTGCCTCCTGCCAGCAGAGCACGCGTGCACCAGCAGAGCGCGCGTGCAACGCAGCAGTGTTCCCAGATTCCCACTTAACAGCGCCCAACACAACCCGGGCTCACTTGAGGAAGCGTGCACAGTAGATGGCGTCTGAAGGTGAGTTGAGCATGCGCGGCAGGATGCAGTACTGCAGGGCAAAGGGAGCAGAGGGATGGCCATGTCAGCGCAGCACCAGCAGCGCTGCAGGGCATGCACCGATATGAGCACAGCAGGGCGGTGAGCCAATGAGTCGCCAATGACTCCAGCGCAGCGGGCGTGTGTTGGCAGGCAAGCACAGGTTGAGATGAGTGGTCGAGGCAGCAGCAGCGGCGGCTGCTCCCACCTGCGCAAACTCGCGGGGCAGGACCACGCGGGCGGCATGGCCATCCAGCACCCAGCTGCCCTTCTCGCACTGCAGCCGCCGCTCCACGACGGCCGAGTTGGCCTGCTGCGCCTTGAGCTCGCCCGGCAGCTTGTCCAGCGCCGCCTGCAGGCGCGGTCGTGCACAGGCGTAGGTTCCATCACGGAGCAGAGCGATAAGCAGTGCAGCAGGCCGCCCAGTGCAGTGCATGGGCTGCACATCTGCCTGTACATCAGCAAGCACGCGGTGCCTATGATGCCGCCCAGCAGCCGCTCCCATGCTGGCTTGCAGGTCAGCTCACCTGCGCCCGCTCAATGTCCTTGCCCAGCTGCTCGATGTCCACTGCAGGTCCCACCTGCACCTCAGGCTGAGGCGGGCCGCGGAAGCCAAAGCCGCCGTGCCCGCCATAGTGCATCGGCGGGCGCTGCAGGGAGGTGCGGGGAGATGCAACAGCCAGTGACACATGGCCGCCCAAGCCTTAGCAAGGCTATGCCTTTGCTGGCCAGAAGCCTTCCATCCAACAGAATGCCGCCCCACCTCTGCGTCACGCTTGGCTGACTCGATGTCACCCTTGGCGATGCGGATGTCGGTGCGCAGCTGGTTGATAGTCGCCTCGTACCTGCGGGGAGGGTGGGCATGGGTTGAGGCGTCTTGCAGCGTGTGGAGGCTTGAAAGGACAGCGCTGGCAGCTCCGGTCCATCGCCCATCCTCTCATCCGTCTGGCGCCATCCGATCCATGCCCACAGTCTCCACTGGAAAGCCCATCCCCCTGAGGCTCACCGTGCAGTGGGCACCTCCAGGTCGTACAGCTGCAGCGCCCAGAAGGTGGTGTACAGCATGGGGGACAGGCCGCGCCAGGGGGTGGCCTCGCTGCTCGCGCCGTGCATCGCCCGCACCTGGAGAAAGGCGGAGAGGTCAGGACAGGTACATCAGCCGTGTGGCAAGCTGCGGGTGCACACATAAACATGCAACAGCTCACGCAACAGCGTCCCTACTCCTCCATACCCACAACCAAACCACCCGCCCCCACCTGCGCCTCCAGCTCCTCCCAGCGCTGCGCCGCATCAGGTGCCGGCGGCGGTGGCGGGGGCACCAGGGTGCCGGATGCCGCCACCTCCCCCGCCTCCAGCTGGCCATCCTCCATCGCATCCGCGCCGCCCTTAGCGCCCCCAGCAGGAGAGGTGGACATCTCCCCAATCTCCCCTTCCTCCTCCTGCTGGTCTGCCGCGCCGCCCGCTGCATCGGCACCGGCTGCTGCTGGCGGCGCGATGCCGCGGATGAGGGGTCGGTAGAAGCTGAAGATGAGCTCCGGGTCCACGCTGTATTCGGTTGCCAGCTCCTGAGGTCGGGGCATGGGCCGCGGAGGGGCAGCTCTTGTCAGAGGGGCGGGCGGCAAGTTGAGGGCTAGGAAGTGAGATGCTAGCCGAGGCGGCAGGGCATGCTGCGGCAGTCACGAGGACCCCCGTATTCACAGTGGCAGCGGCAGCGGATCGCATTTGCAACAGCACCAGGCTGAGCACAAGCCGCGCACCTCCATGGAAGGCAGCAGGGCTCGGTAGTCGGCCTCTGGCAGCGTGTGCTGCAGAAACTCGGCGTACTGCAAACAGGCGGGCAGGCAAGTGTGGGCCAAGGCTGTTTCAGCTCCAGGGTGGGGTGCAGCCACGCCGTTCACAGGCTGCTAAATCAGCAAGCAAGCACTCAAACTCGAGCCCAGCTGCAGCACCTGACTGCTAAAGCACCCCTGCAAGCTGCAGGAGCAGCGCCTGCAGCGCACCTGCGTGCAGACCTCCTGGCATTTGTCGTACAGCTCGGCGATGAGCTTGAGGTGGGTGGACTGCGG